>OOFC01039080.1:0-12462 GCA_900323345.1 Pseudochromis fuscus
TTCGAACAGAAGATTCAGATGAAGCTGAGAAGACCTCATCTGAAACAACAAGACATTCACTTAACAAAGACTTCACTGGTTCAAACTGTTCAAATTCAAACCTCTTCCTTTACCCAGGAGGTAGATTTCTGTGCTCCTGCTCTGGTTGATGGTTTCCTGCTGGACTCTGCAGGTGAACTTGTTGCTGTGTCTCTTGTCCACAGTCAGTTTGCTGCTGACAGTATAGAGGACATCAGGACCTCTGAGTGTCTCTGTAGGTCCAGCAGGGAGGAGGTTTCCCTCAGCGTCCAGCCACAACAGCTCAGGCTGTGGATACCATCCTGCAGACTCACACTGTAACTCCACTGATCCTGAGGGTCTGTCAGTGTCTGAGACGATGACGACAGGAGAGGAAGCAGCACCTGAACAAACACAGGTCATCAGTACTTCAGCACCTCCTGTGTATCATCATCACAGTAAAATAAATAACAGGTGAGAATTCAAAGGCTTTCCTAAAGAAAAACAACTTTCTTGAATCAAAGAAACAACATTGTCCAAATAAGTTTAAAGAGATCACTGGTCGCTGCCCAGGACGTACCTGGGCATCTCTGATTTTATTTGGAGCCAGAAATTACCATATTTGGAAGAGAAGGAGGAGCTCCAGAGGAGTGAGGAAGTGAAACCTCCTGTGATGACACCCACCTGTCACTCAAAGAGGCCACACCCTTTCACTAGGCCTAACTTTAGGCCTGAATACAATGTAAACAAATTGAGTGACTCACTCAAGGGACTGACTGGATGTTGAAGCCTCCAGTGGCCATGAAAGGAACAGCAGTTTATTGTGTTGGCTTCATTTTTTTTTAAGTTCCATATTTTGATAGAAACATGCAAAAAATCACATTTAATCGTCACAATATTCAACAAAAAAAAAAACTTGATAAAGGTTTGCAGTTTATTTCTTTTCCCAGTGTCTCGTGCCGAGATGGTACTAACTGTACACAGTAAGGCCCCACCCACTACCGGAGGATTATTGAAAATAACTTTGTCCACTCACCAACAATCAGCTGGACCGTGGATGAGGCCACATCAGGGATGTAGCATCTATATTCTCCCTCATCAGAGAGTCTGACATCAGAAACTTTCAGAGAAACGTCTCCACACGTCAGTTTGTTGATGAACAGCGACGTCCTGCCAGAGTACGATGGATTCTGATTGGTCAACAGGTTCACGCCGTCCCGCCTCAGGTGGACGAACCTCGGGTTCAGGTCTAATCTCGCCCACTCCAACGTTTCCATGGAGACATCTCTCACAGGCTCCAGGTGACACGGTAAAATGATGTCATCACCGAGCATCGCCAGGATTGGCTGAGCAGGACTGAGCATCTGGGACTGTCCTGAGGAAGAAACAGGTTTAACAAAAGCTTCCATTCAACAGTGTGGTTATGAAAAAATAGGTTTTGAAAATAAATCAATACAGTAAAATTACAAAACTGCTGATAAAAATACAGTATATTTCCATAAATAATTACAGTGTCGCTGTAAGTTCCCATAAAATCAGTGTCATCTCTGGTTTAATATGTCGGATGCATTCAGAATAAAACATAAAAACACATTTTTGTTGTAAAATCTTCCAAAATTACACAAAATATCTGGTAATTTCATAAAAAAATCTTTTATCACACGACAGAACCAATGCTTCTTTTTTTTTTATGGTAAACTGTCACCAATCATTTAAAAAAATATATTTTCACAGTTTTGATCTGGATTTAAACAATTTGATTAATTAGGAAACAACATATGTAATTTTTTAGAATTACAATGAATTTGTAAAATGCATTTTAATTTTTTTTTACATGTAACTGATGAGTCTATTTGATGTGTATTTGTGTTTTGCAAAAAATAATGAAAAGAATCTGTCAAACCAAAATCCTTTAAATTATAATTATTTTTTAACCATATGATTTCGACTTGATCTGAAAGAAATAATCTGTTAATGTTTTTGCTTTTTATAAATCTTAAAATAAGTGTTCAATGTATTTCTATTAAGAAAAAACATGATTTACACATAAAGCTTTAAATGTTTGTATCATCAGGTTCCTGTTTTATAAATGTGGCTGTGGCATTCATTTCTCCAATAGCACCAATAACATTTACCTTGTGTCAGAAGTGTCAGAAGAAGAAAAACTGCAGCGTAAGTCGTGATGGTGCCGAGTCCAGATGGAAGAAACCATGTGTTTAGAAACATCCTGATCCACACCTGTCACTACTACTTCTTTGTTGAAACAGCAACGACGTACCTGCAGAAAGTCTCCAGGAAATAATTCCTGTTGGACCTTTGAGCCCTGAAATAAAATCCTGAGGACTTTAGTCAACTGTAAAAATGTAGAGAGAGAGTTTAAGTGTCACAGAGAGAGAGCAGAGCTGCTGGAGTTTTCTCCTCTTCCACTTATAATCACACAGAGTTTACACTGACTGTATGTCTGAAATAATAATGTGAGTTCAAGAAAACAAACAAACAAATAAATAAATACACTGATAAACTGATAAATAAATAAATAAAAATCTGACAGCACATGAACGCTGTTAATAATTAAACTCTTTATTGTGTGGGTGGGAGATTACCTGCAGAGGGCAGAAGAGAGTTTATTTCACTGAGAAGAAGAGATGAAGAGGAAATAAAGAAAAGTTGTACAGGAGGAGGAGGAAGTGGAAGAGTGGGAAAACAGCAAGTTTCAGGTGTGTTTGAAATCTATGTTCATCTTTAGCAGAACATAAAAAAACAGAAAAGATTTCTGTTGCACTGGACTTGGAGGATGTACGTTGTATGTACTAATTCCAGCTGCTGGTTCAGTGTAACTTAGACACTGTGGATTCCTGCTGCTGATCTGAAGTCTGAATGAACAGGGAGGAGCGTTCAATCAGGAAGAGTAAAAGTCCTGCAAGACCAAAAATGCTGAATGCAAATCATCAAGAGAAAAAAGGATTTAGAAATGAACGAACCTAATGTGACGTCACCTGTTGATTTGTGACTCTCATCCTCATCCGGGAGTCCAATATCTGAACGGTGCCATGTTGGTTGTTTGGAGCCAGAAGTGACCATATTTGGATATGAAGGGAGGAGTGAGGAGGCGAGTCTGACCCTTGAACCTGTTGAAAAGCTCAACCTTTTGAGTTCTGTTTGGGTCAGCACACCAGAAAAACCCAAAACTAAAAGACGAAGGTTCCCTAAACGACCACTACAGATGGAGCAACAACAACATCATCATCAACAGAAACCTCAGGCATCTGAGAAATATCAACACTGGACAGCTCCACAGCTGCTGGAGTTATCTGTCAGTTCAGCACTGGACAGCTCCAAAACAGCTCGACCTCCCCCATATAACTTAACTTTTTTAAACTTTACTTTCCAGGAATCACATGAACATAAATCCTTCATTAGCTTTTGTGGCATGTCCCCAGTTTGTAATATTCTGTTCAAATACGAACATTTATGATTTACATAAATGTTGATGAGCTTGAAGGTTTTTATCTGATAACAAACAGTCTTTCCATCTAAGCATTTTTCATTTTCATGTTGACACAGAAAAAAAATAAAAAAAATTCCGGTATCTAGATAGCATTACCGGTATACAGAAGAGTATGCATAATTTGTTCAATTCCTCAGTGCATGAATAAGCTTGAAAACGACTGAACAGCACCATCCACAGGCTTTACACCACTTTAAGGTGGACCGGGAAATTCGGCCTCTTCTGTTTACTGGAAATGCTATCTCACGATACTACCAGTGAATATTAATAATAATAATAAGAAGAATAATAATGGTTTGGATTTATATTGCGCTTTTTTCCAGAAGTCCAGACTCAAAGCGCTAACAGAAACCATTAAACATTCACACCCAGTCGTACCGGTGGTGGTAAGCTAAGCTAGCTACAGCTGTCCTAGACCAGACTGAGAGACTTCCAGTTTGCGCCTACGGCCCCTCCGACGACCACCAAACCATTCATTCAACATTCATACAGGGCAAGGTGGGTTCAGTGTCTTGCCCAAGGACACACCGACAATGACTGGGAGAAGCGGGAATCTAACGATCGATCATTCGATTGGTAGACGGCCGCTCTACCACTGAGCCACTGCCGTCTGAATAATAATACATTTTATTTATAGGCTCCTTTCAAAAACCTTAAGGACAACTTCCAAGTGGCAAAAAGCTAAATCAAACAATATAAACCTTGAAAGGAGGAAATTTAACAGAACAGAAATTATGTAACAACTTAGTCATAGCGAGTAGGCTTTTTTTAAAATGAAATGTCTATTGCTGTATCGATACTGTGATTGGTCAGTGTGGATTTCAATGTGCTGTAAAACAAGGCTCACCACTTTCATTGGTTAAAATGAGCAGAGAGAATCATATTCCCAAACTGTCCTGTACCTGTAGCAGCGCTCAGCGAGTCGTCCAGTCACAGAGGACTGAGGGATGGACAATCAAAGTTTAATAAATAACAGACTTTGAACCCAGACAGTTTCTGCACTGCGTGACGTTGAAGTTCCACCACTTCTTTGAAAAGAGGTTCCTTTGGAGGTGCATTGGTCACTAAATAATTAACTAGTATACAAACTATGATGTATTTTGATAAGAAACTTTCTTCATAGCTTGAGAGGAGGAGGAGTTACAGAGCCCAGGAAACTGTCTGGCAGTGATAAGTTTTATTTATCATTCATTTAACATTCCTCTGTCAACATATTATTTATAGTCCTGCACACTCTTTACAGACTTCAGTGAAAAAAATAAAAAACACACTGACACATGTACAATATGAAAACAAAATTTTGTCCAAAAAAACTGAATATAGGTTTTTAAAGATGGAGGTTATTCAATTATTTTGAAGGATGTAGGACAGGTCAGTGTCTGGTTTGACTGTTGATTAATCAAACTTTCTTTCTGTAATATTTGCTCTGATTAATTTACACATACATAGTATTATTTATGTTGGAAGACACGTTTTCACAACAACAAACACTGGAACATATCAGGCAACACACAAAGTGAAATACTGAGACAACAGTGAAACTGCTGGGAAAAACAGAGAAAAACAAAAACAACTGACTGAACAACAACTTTGTTCCTGAAGTGGAAAAACCAAGTTTGTACTTTTTAATTTTTGTGATTTTTACAGAATCACATTATTGGAGACGTTTTCTATTTTTGATGTTTTGACTTAACTCAAGAAAATAAAGTCATTTTACATAATTAAAATCCAGTTTAAAACTTTAATTTTAAGTAAAATCTTGTGTCATTTTAGTTTTCTGATCTTTACACTTGTAAAATTAATGACTCATGAAGACACATTTGTTTCATGTTTTTGTTGTGAAAACTTATAAAGATCTGAGAAAAATTATACAAGATCTAAGAAACTTGAAAAGAAATGAAAAAATTAAACTTCAGGTATTATGATGAATTTAAATGTATTCCAACATATTTTTACCTCTGTCTTATGTGGAAAAAAATAAATGTTCTTTTTAAAAATGAAATGAGTAAATTTATGGTTATTCACAGTTAGAGTTTATATGTTGGATTAAACATGTAAATGCAGTGTATTTTTGTAATTTCAAATTTAAATATTGTTGTGTACTTTTATTTCATTGTTTTTTAAGTGGAAATGTCAATAAAAACATTGGACTGTGTCACTAAATAACTGAGGATTCATGTACTTTATCTTCCTTCATTTGTTTTCTGGCTCTTAGTTCTCAGTTGTTTCCATCTCCTTTGGATTGACAGTAAATTGATCTTTAGTTGATTGATTGTTGTCTCCCTGTTGTTTCTCTAACGTCTGAATCTCCTTAGTCTCGTCCTCTGTGTCTTTCAGATGTTTATTAAGTTGTTTCTTGTCTTCCTCTAGTTTTGTCTTCCTCTCTGTCATCATGAGAATCATCTCATCTGTTTTCTCCAGTAGTTCCTTAGTGTTCTCCAACAGTTCCTCATGTTCTGTTTGTCTCTTTGTCACATCGGCTTTAGTTCTTTTAAGTCTTTTAGTCTTAAGTCTTAAAATCTCCTCCTCCTTCTTTTCTATCACAGTTATCTGTGTTTTCTCCTCCTGCTGTAATGAGATGAGTTTCTCCATCTGATTCTTCAGATGTTTCTTCTGATCTGTTAATGTGTCGATCACCTTTTGCACTTGTTGCAACTCCTCTTTGTTCTTCTGCAACAATTCATCCAGTTTTGCCTTTTTCAAGTTCAAATGTTTCATTTTCTCACTTCCTGTCATCAGCTGTTCTTTTCCTCTTTGACTTTCGATCAGAAGCTGAAGTTCAACGTCATTGTTGACGTTTCTCGCCTTCATCCATTTCAGTTCAGTTTCATCTTTATGCTGCTTGTTGATTTCTATGTGAGTAAAGGAAACAGAAAACTGTTCAGTTCATGACAAATATTGTATTCTTTTCAACATAAATCATTTGAAATAATAAAAACATTAAAGACGCTTCATCTGACTAACTGATGGTTAACAAAGAGCTGAGAAGTTGTGACCTACTGGTTTTGTTTTGTTTCCATTTCCATAAAAAGAAAATCACTGCAGCAGTCGACATGAAGCAGGAAGCTAAGATGATGGTGATGCGAACAGCAGGACTGGACCGAACCATGAAGAGATCATCTGAAATTATTAAAATACAAAAAACTTTGCTTATAAAACTGATGATTCCCACTGTCTATAACAAATAAGCTGATAAGAATTCAGAAACCAGTTCCCTACCAGAAATCAGTATGTGAGTCTCTGAGGTCTGGTTGATGGTTTCCTGCTGGACTCTGCAGGTGAACTTGTTGCTGTGTCTCTTGTCCACAGTCAGTCTGCTGCTGACAGTATAGAGGACATCAGGACCTCTGAGTGTCTCTGTAGGTCCAGCAGGGAGGAGGTTTCCCTCAGCGTCCAGCCACAACAGCTCAGGCTGTGGATACCATCCTGCAGACTCACACTGTAACTCCACTCCATTTTGGACCTTGGAAATCTTGATGTACGGAGAGGAAATAGAACCTAAGAGGAAGAAGAACCACCAGAATTTGTTGGAACAAAAATGTACCACAAGAGTTTGATGTTTATATGTTCCTATTAATTGGTCACGTTTACCAAAATTCATCTCTGAATCCTAAATGTCCCTGTGGTCACTTCAAGACCCAACACGTACTTCCTGTTAGTTCGAGTGCCAGGGTGCTCAGGAGCTCATTTTTTGTTCAACAATGCTACCCAGCCAACCAAAATGCCACTTTGTCCATTCCTACTGCCCTTGTGGTTTCTCATTTACCCATGTTGCCTTTCCAAATGTCCATCTGGTCAATCTCAATGCCTCAAGTGCCTCTCTTGTCAGAAATACCTCTGTGATCACCCCAAAATACCTCTATGGTCAGTCCAAATGTCTCTTCAGTCAACCTTCTAGGCCCTAAGTGTTCTGATCAACCAAAGAGCCATCTACTTGACAGCTCATGTCTCTTTAAGCCTCGGTCCCAACCAGTTGTCCTTCTTCAGGCTGTGTACATACAAAAAAAACACCAACAAACTCTTGGACCACACGCATGCATTTTGCAAAATTTGGAGCCTCCACGAATTCCCACAGTTTGGCAAGCACGCAAGGAGGGAGTATGGCGGTATGGAGTCTGCAGGTCTGACGTGCGTTTTTTTTTGTTTTTGTTTTTTTGTGGTCGTGGGAACAAATCTACTGGTGAAACATGCATTGCGCCTGCAAGGACGATGCATGGCGGGAGCAAGTTTCCTGTGCATGTGGAGTACGGTGGATACACTCACAACTTACGAAGTAAATCAAACCTACGGAGCTGGTGCGACGGCCTTGCACCTGCTGCAAGTCTTCAGTATGACTGCGATGGTGTACAGACCTCCAAAATCTCCTTTGTGTTGGCAACGGCATCTATGACTCCCATGGACCTCAAAAAATTCAGACGATGCATGATTCCAATTAGTGCTTCCAGTTGGGACCCAGGCTTTTCCAATCTGAGTAAATGTCTGGTCAGTCCAAATTTCCTGGTAGCTCACTCACGAGTCTGTAAAGGCTATTCTGGCTGGATGACTGTCTTTGTGGTTGGCCCATAACTAGCTGTGGATGATCCACTTTTCTTTAGCATAGTTAGCATACTGCAAATACCCCTCCTGTCATTCAAAGTGCTCTACTTCCTCATACATGTTGTTTGTAAGATTTTAAGTGGAAGGTGGAATAATGACAACTTACCAACAGCAAGTTCAAACTCAGATTCAGCTTTTAATGTGGGAATGAGGCATTTGTATTTTCCTGCATCGGACAGTTCCACCGTGGAGAGTTTTAAAGAAACATCTCCACACTTCAGTTTGTTGACGGACAGTGATGTCCTCCCCGTGTACAATGAATTCTGCTCAGCCAGAAGATTCAGACCATCTCGCCTCAAATGGACAAATCTTGGGTTCAGGTCGAGTCTTGACCATTCCACCGTCAGGTCAACAGCGGCTACAGGAGGTTCCAGGTGACACGGCAAAATCGTGTCATCCCCAATCATCGCCACTATTGGATGAGCTGGACCAATCACCTGAGTCTCAGCTAAGGAACAAACACAATTATGTTTTGAACACTTACAACCTATGCACCATCTAATCATGTTGTCCAAACATGAAAACATGTACTCATAACCTGCCTTCTTATCTTTAAACATATGCATCCAATGTCATGTAGTACTGAAGTATGTAGGTTATCTAGTAAGGTTAGCTAGCTAGCTATGTGTTTGGTTGTGCTTCAATGGGTTCGGGAAATACATCACGATACAGTTAGATAATGTTAGAAACTCTGGTAATGCTGCTTCAGTGTGAGTTGATATCAATTCTAAATCAGAACCTGTTTTTCTAATTGTATTATTTTGCTCTGTTTAAGATAAATCTACAGATGAGCAGAAGAAGAGCTTTGAACATACATGATTGCCAAGCAATCTTTGTGTATCAGTTACCTCACTGTAACCCTGATTACCTCACTGTAACCCTGTAACCATCTTTTAATTTTAATCTAAGGGTGGTCTAATCCTCGTCATGTGCAGGTATTGTGGAATATAAATGTTTTAATTATGTAGACACTGAACAAAAACTCAAATCTCACATTTGACTGTGTCTGTAGAGTTTGTGTGAGCTGTACCTCCACAGGAGTGTGTCAGCAGGACGGTGATGACGGCGTGATGCAAAACCAAAACTCTGAAGCCTCTGAGCTGATGATCTAAGAGGAGCGAGTCCTTCACCTGAATCATTCTGGACCTCTGAAAATAAAATCAAACTTCCAAAATATCTCCCTCACCACTCGAAGGCAGAGCCAGTGAAGGCAGTACTGTTCAAATGATTCAGACCTTCAGTTATGTTGGTGATAAGAGGAAAGGTGGGACCAACTGGATTGTCAGAGGGAGAATATGTTCAGATTTTACAGTGAATTGTTGTGATTAGCTGATTTTCTTCACAAGAGACAGAAAACCTGGCAAATTTTGGTAACCACAAGGATTTCTTTGGGTTTTAATGAATTTTCTTTCTATAATATTCATGCCTTGTGGATCTCATCACTTCATCATGACTCAATTAACTTGTCTCAATGTCCGAAATTAGCCTTAGTCCAAGTTTTACCCAATTAACTGTGTGTGAAAACCAACAGACAAGTCTGAAAAAACAAACCTAATAAACATTGCTCTTTAACTCTTTGTGGTATGAATTATTATAACAATGCCAGGTTGGAAAAGAAAAGAGTAAAAGTCCTACATACCTGTTGTATTGTTCTTCAGCTCGAGCTGAAGTCGTCTGCAGAGTCAAAGGTCTGAATAAAACAAGCAACAATAAAACTATATAAACTTTACCCTGAGATAAGACGTGGACTTTGTCCTTTCCACTGAGCTTCATTTGAAGTGTGAAGCATGTGTGTAACCAGTGTAAGTCAAAGTGAGTGATTCATATCTGAGGTCCAATTTTATAACACTGAGAGTGAGTGTGTGTGTGTCCTTGTACTGAACTTTCATTTTGATTTACTGTGTTCTCTTATGTGTTCCTTTTTTTTGAACTATTGTATAATTACATTTTTTAAACCTGTTACTTGCAGCAAAATCACAAAGATTTTTACAGTAGCAGATAAATCAGCAGTTAATTGAAATAAGACGTTTCTAAGGAAATAAATACGTACTTTGTAGTTTATTTTAAAAATGGTATTTTAACAATACCAACACTACCCTAAAACTACATGTGGCTAAGCTGGTCGAACAGGTCGTTAAAGGTCTGGGGTTCAGTTTGGGTCCCGGCTCCATCAGTTGACGGGTCCTTCACCATGACACTGAACCATAAGTTGCCTGATGACGCTGTACACTGGCTGCCTGTTACAACAACAGTTCCACTGCATGTTGTTCTGTATATGATTGTCTATGTGATTAAATTGTCTGGCTGATTCCCTGCAGAGGGCAGAGTTGGACTTTCTGACTCATTCTGTGTTGACTGATTTATTTATAACTGTTTTATTGGTGCTTTCTGATTTTATTTTTACCTAAAATAACAAGAACCCTCTCGGGTAGACAAACTACATTTAAAGAAGGATTTTGCAGACTGTATGAGCTGGGATGAATGAGAATCTTTGGGCTGATGTGTTGAGGTTGGACTGTACTGCTGATGCTACCTCAGAGAAAGAGGAAGTTATTCTCCTACATTGTCTCCTACATTTAGTCTGAGGCTTCAGATGTTCAGCAGTGAGACAACATGAAGGTTGAAGTTCTCTACGTTGCATTGTGTGAGTATTGATTACATCATTTCAAGTAGAATGACAGTAATAGAGGTTTGAACGTTTTTAGGGTTTATTTAAAGACAAATTTACATTGAGTATCCAAGATTATTCTCTCTAAACTGACTGAAGGAAAAACCTTTCATCTTTTACCTTTTTAATGTTGATTAAAGAACATATACATGTGTAAAAGCATTGAAACTGATAAACACTTTTGTTGTTAGTGAATTTCCCCATTGTGAGATTAATAAAGTCTCTCTTGTAGAAAATGTGTAATAAATATACAATTATCCAATAAGTCAATGTAAAATTACAGAACCAACGCTTCAGTTTATGATTTATTGTCACTTTCTGTCTTTCTACATATTTTTATGACCAAATGTTTTTCCGTTTTCCAGGGATTAATGTGTTGCTGTTGGTTTCAAAAAGTATTTCTCAAATACACGGTGAGTAGTTCAGTCTGAGAAGTGTTATTTTTTGTACAGCATATTTAATACAAGGCGGATGCCGTTCAATGTGCTTGACAACAATAGGTAAATGACAGAAGGTAAAAGTCGAAGATGAATGAAAGCATTTGAAATAGCAATGAAAATGTGTAGTTGAAAAGATGAACAATAAGAAATAAGCATGAAAACAAACAACACAACAAATAAGTTTTGTGACATCCAGGCTCAAAAAACTAAACAACAGTTTAAATGTGATGTGTGTCAGTCAGCCTGGTGTCATGAGGAGAGACAGCTACATAAAGCTGAGTATCACCAGCATAGCAGTGAAAGAAATGCCTGGGAGCAGCATGTACAAGTTAAAAAGTAAGGGTCCTATAATGGGTCCCTGTGGTACTCCACAGGCAGAAATGTTCATTAATTGTTTTTTTTTTTTTTAAAAAAACTTTCTTTCAGTAAGATAAGAGATAACCCTACATCAGTTACAACCTCAACTTTAAACTGTTACATTTGTAATGTGCATGTTCACTTACTACAGTGTTATTAGGAGAAGACAGTTTCGAGTTTGGTTTCTTGTCTTCAGATGAAGATTTTCCTCGAGTGGATCCAAACCGACAGCAGCACTTTGAATACGACCGTCTGGTCATCAGCTGTGAAGGACTGAGTGGACAGACGGGATGGAGGGTGATGAGGAAGGTCAAAGGTGTCGTCTCTACATGTTCTTCCACCTGGGAAACTTCAACCGGACCGTGTAGAATTAAAGAAGCCTTTCCAGTGACTGACAGTGGAGAGTACTGGTGTGAACTGGGAGGACTGAGGAGAAGCAGCACTGTCAACATCACCGTCACTGGTGTGTAGAGAGGAAACTTTTTCAGCTCATGGACATCTCATGTTTCACAAAATGGTTTTTATCAAGCATCAAAAATTGTAAAATAACTAATAAAAATACAGTAATTTTTCACGACTGAAATCCAGTTTGCAGCTTTAATTTTACATGAAATGTGTAATTTTCATCTGTACAATTAGATTTTTGACTGTATACCATCTGCAGGTCTAGTAATTAGTCTTGTAATAATATTTTCCACTCTATATGTTTTCCTGATTATATGATGAATGACCAAATAGCGATGATACAGGACAGAATAATTCACGTGTAGAAATCACTTCAACATGAACATGTGTGGTTCAGATGGCCCTGTGATCCTGGAGAGTCCGGTCCATCCTGTGGTGCAGGGAGACAACATGACGCTGAGCTGCAGAACAAAGATGGCATCCTTCAGCCT
>OOFC01039084.1:0-16929 GCA_900323345.1 Pseudochromis fuscus
GTTGTGGTGTGCTCAGGGTCATTAACACTTTACTGTGGTGTGTTCAGGGTCATTAACACTGTGTTGTGGTGTGCTCACGGTCATTAACACTTTATTGTGGTGTGTTCATGGTCATTAACACTTTGTTGTGGTGTGTTCAGGGTCATTAACACTTTATTGTGGTGTGCTCAGGGTCATTAACACTTTATTGTGGTGTGCTCAGGCTCATTAACACTTTGTTGTGGTGTGTTCAGGGTCATTAACACTTTGTTGTGGTGTGCTCAGGCTCATTAACACTTTGTTGTGGTGTGTTCAGGGTCATTAACACTGTGTTGTGGTGTGCTCAGGGTCATTAACACTTTGTTGTGGTGTGCTCAGGGTCATTAACACTTTGTTGTGGTGTGCTCAGGGTCATTAACACTTTGTTGTGGTGTGTTCAGGGTCATTAACACTGTGTTGTGGTGTGCTCAGGGTCATTAACACTTTGTTGTGGTGTGCTCTGGGTCATTAACACTTTGCTGTCTTGCATTCAGGGTCTTGACCTTCAGTTGTGTTGTGTTCAGGGTCATTAACACCTTGTGGTGTGTTTGCGGTCATTCCCCCTTTTTTGCGATGTGTTTACTGTGTTAACCTTTTGTATGTGTTCAGGGTCATGAAGCCTTTGCTTTGTTGTGTTCAAGGCCTTAACTTGTTGTTGGGCTGTATTCAGGGTATTACCCTTTGCTTTGTTGTGTTCATGTGTATTAACCTTTGTTGTGGTGTGTTCAGGTGCAGACGTGGGCTCAGTCTCTTATTTACACTCTGGAGGAACTCGAGTGTAAAATCTGCTACAACAGATACGACACTCGTAGCCGGAAACCCAAACTGCTGGGCTGCCTGCACCGAGTCTGTGCCAAGTGTCTGAAGAAAATGGTGGACATGGGTGAGTTTACCTGGCAGGTGAACAGTACTGACATGACAACGGACACAGCATGCAACAGCGAGGACTTGGACTAGTGGTTGATTCTGGACTATTCTTAAAGGACTTGTGGCTCGATTTGGACAGAGAAGAAAAAGTAAAGACTGATTCAACTCACTAGACAACAACATGCTGCTGATCCTGTCTCTCTGTGAGACACAGTCCAGTATCACAACCGATTTAACCAATGTGGCACTGATCACATGACTCTGACATTATCCATGTGTAACTTTGTTTTCAGGAGAGTCCTCACCCTCTGTCATCAGCTGTCCATTCTGTCGCCACGAGACCCATGTCCCTGACGAGGAGGTGAGACTTTACCAATGAGAAGCTCTGACTTTCTCTTAGTAATAAGGAGGTGGACTGTATTTTATTAATGAGCAGTTTTGAGTGTGATACTTTATTTCTAAGAAGGAGGTAAGATTTTATTTTTCCACTGAGGTGGTGACACTTTCTGTCTCCTCCACTTATCAGAGTTGGACTACCTGAAGTCAAACCTTCTTCTCCTCCTCCTCCTCCTCCTCTAGGTGTGGCTGATGGAGGACGACCGACACATCCTGGCTGTACTGTCGTGTCAAGATCGAGCCCGGCGAGGTGGAGCAGGGGGCGCAGGAGGAGCTGGTGGGGAGGTGGTGCTGACTCCCACCAGTCTGACCGGTAAAATACCACAACTAATTTATTTCTACCTGCCATCGTTTCTGTGTGGCAGACTTTGGGGACACTTTCTGGTTTCTATCCTGTGTGTAGGAGGAGGATCAGCAGGAGGCACAGAGGCGTCCCACCGCTCCTCAGACTGTCTCGTCATCACCATCATGGAGCTCCCCGAGGAGTCTCCGTCCTCAGACTCACTGAGCATGCTCAATGTGGTGGGTCTGTACAGGCCTCCCAGCCTGGACTCATTGCCCTGCAACCTGCCGGCTCAGAAGTGTCGAGCCTGGACGTCCCGCAGCTTCCCTCGCTGCCTGCTGGGGGCACTGTGTCTGGTCAGTACACTCAAACCATAGACTGTGTATAGAATGTATGAAGCTAATAGGACATCACCCGATGGTTTGTGGACTCGCATTTTGAAGCCAGGAGTTTGGTAGTTGAACATCGCCATGTTGTTTTTTTTTCCAGTAGCCATATTTGTACTTAAATGGAGGAGATATGAGGCGGGTCTGAACCTTGAACCCAAAGAGATTGCCAAACATGTATGAGACTTAAGTTACAAACTAACCCCGCCCCTAACTCCTCCCTTTGCCTCAGCCTAATATCTCCCGAGTGATGAAATGATTTTCAGATGGACCACCTGTCAATCAGACTAACCCCGCCCCTAACTCCTCCCACCAGATCTCTGAGAGGAAGAGTTGACTTTGTTTAATGAGAATAATCAGAATAACTTGTAGAAAAAAGTAATGACTGAGAATTTCAGGATTGAAAATGAGGATTTTTTAATTGAAGTCAGTTGGAGCCAGAGTTTTTTGGAGTCAGCATCTAGTGGCCATTGGGAGAATTGCACTTTTTTGAGATTTCTGACACATGGTTGCTCCATCCATTCCCATATACAGCCTATGATTCAAACCCAGAACAACCAGTTCAAACCACTAATATCTAAAACCAGTGTCCATGTCCAGGTGTGTTTGTCTGATGTCCTGCTGCTGTGTCTGTGTCCAGGTGTACTTCAGCTCGCTGCCTCTGGGGATCTACCTGCTGATGATTGGTCAGCTATGGCTGGGCGTGGTCCTGGTCAGTCTGGTTCCCTCCACGCTGTTGCTCCTTGTCCTCTACGGCTTCTGTCAGTGTCTCTGCCACGAGCTGATGGAGGCACTTGCAGCACGCTCACACACGCTGCCATGACAACGACAGCATCCAAACACACTGCCATGGTGGCGACAACATCAAAACACGCTGCCATGGCAATAACATCACAACACGTCTGAGAAGGTTCTCAGTCATTCAGGTCACGGTTATCAGATATGAGGAGTAAAGAAGCCTCCCAGATGAGAGGTGAAACATCTTCAAAAATTTAGAAGTCCAGTTGCCCCGATTCAGCTCTACTAGAAAAACACAACATGCTGCCATGACAATGACATCATCCGAACATGCTGCCAATACGACCACACCCAAACATGCTGCCATCACCACTTCACAAAAAAGCTGCCATGATAACATAAAAACACGCTGCCATGACAATGCATCACAACACTCCACCATGACAACAACATCAGAACATGCTGCCATGACAACGACTACATCTCAACCATGCCATGACTAAACATCGCAACACGCTGCCTTGATGACTACATAGTAACATGCTGCTGCTATAGCTCAACACGCTGCCATGACAAAGCATCACATGTAGCATCTGATGTAGTCACTATGGCGACAACATCAGAACATCCTGACATGACAACGGCTACATCTCAACACGCTGATATGATGACAACATCACAACATACTGTCGGTACCTTAACATTAGAGCACATCGTAACAGGTCCTGGTCAGGTCGTAACAGGTCTTCAGATATCTAGAACCAAGTCCAGTTGCCCTGATTCACCTCTGTCAGAATAACACAACAACACGCTGCCATGACAATGACATCATTGGAACATGCTGCCATGACTACATCAGAATATCTACAATACATCACAATAGCCTGCTATGGCAATGATAACATCAGAATCTGCTGTCATGGTGATGGCACAGCACGCTGCCATGATGACAATGGAGGCCTAAC
The DNA here is from genome assembly GCA_900323345.1 of Pseudochromis fuscus. NCBI lineage: Eukaryota > Metazoa > Chordata > Actinopteri > Pseudochromidae > Pseudochromis > Pseudochromis fuscus. The sequence goes on from OOFC01039084.1 coordinate 3,654, forward strand.
GACATGGCGCCGCCAAATCAACAGAACAACAATGGAAACCACAGACAGATCAGAACACACTCCCACAGCCAAAACAGAACACTCAGCTGTAGACCGACTCCTCACATTCTGACTCCGCCCCCTCTGAATACCAGCATCCCCCGTTGTGAAGCTACAGCCAATCAGAGTAGGAGCAGGTGATGACATCATCACAGAGAAGAGGCGGAGACACTGTGATGTTTTTCCTGCCCGTTGCCTATCGATGCTCAGCTGAGCGTCACAGCCTGTACTGAGGTTAAAGGACACCCGTTGGTCAATCAAAGGGACACACCTGTCTGTGGACATCAAAGCTGTGACAAAGTGAGACACTGTCCTGTACAGACTGACTGTAAATATCACTGATCATCCATGTTGGAAAGAAACTGTTTAACATGTTGTAAACACACATGTAACTGTTTAATATGTGAACGTGTAACTGTTTGTCAAACACAGTTTATTAAACCCTCCTGGTCTCTGTCCTCTCACTGTCACATGACATCTCTCTGAGTGTCCAGAATTGAGACACTTCTGGCACTATTAGCCTAGCTTAGCACAAAGGCTGAAAATAGAGGGAAAGTGCTTGCATATCTCCACCAGTAAAGAAAATAAAATCTTCCTGTGAGGACAAGGAGACATAAAAAGGAGATTGGTGGTTTTTAGCAGCAGTTAGCTTTGGAATCCCTATCCTGTTATTCATGCTAAGCTAAGCTAACAGTCCTGGTGTCTCTGTGAGATGAAATGTGGACTGTCTCCTTAGGGGCCTCTGTCTTTTTGAAAGTGCCATTGTTTGATTCGATGTGTGATTCTTGAATCCTGTGATGATGAAGATGGGTTAGGCAATGTTATGTCACTTCCTGTCTGTGTAGTAGGCGGAGCCTGTGGAGAATCAGCTGTTTGCAGAATTAAATAAACTTAAGTGAAATGAAACATGGGTTTCTGTAATGGGTGGGTAATGTAATGCAAAGGCATAATTTAAAGGTAAAGCTGTTTGGGTGCTTCTATGATACTGTTACATAAAAACCGGACATGAGGAGGCTGTAGACTCATAAAGCAAACTTAGAAGCATGGTGGTTGTTTACGGCTGTCAACCAGGTGATGTCACATACTATCGTAAACTGTGTAGTTACGGCTGTCATAAAAAATCTACGCGGATGATCCAGCATGCAATGATTACCCAATGTAACCGAGGTAAAAAAGGACATACCAAAATTACGCGCTACTATTTTTTACGATATTTTTTGATTCTTTCGCAGGTACATTTTGGGAATCAAACTCAATATGCAAAGGCAGTGTGTAGAGTGTCAAAAATGACCACTGTTCCAAAATGTATGTGTGTTTAAATGGGTCAGTTCCATGTGTAACATGGGTGGACACCAGGGGTTACACATGGAGCCTCAAGTGAGACTGCCGATTCATGAAAAACTAGCATGTCTGGATTAGAAGAACTTGGATCGTCAAATAGTGGTATATAAAACCATTTCAAGCAATGTTTTCAACATACAATGCGCTGACACGTTGGTAACTTTTCATGCCCCAATTTTGGTACTATTTTTGCCCCCAATATGTAATTAAAAATTCATTATTTTTGGCATGGCTCATAGCAAGAGTATATATTGTTTTGGACTTATCTGAGGTCATCATTAGGTACATCCTCTGGGGAAATAACTCTGAATTTCTCTTTTATTATCAGGTCTAAAAAAGCTGGTGCCAGACAGGAAAGCATCAGTTTCATGGACTAATTTGTAAAACCAGCATTTCAGACACCTTATCAAATAACAACTGTAATTACAACAGATGAACTTCCATCCACCACAAACTGAAAATCCATGACCTGTGTTCCTTCAGAAGACATAAACACAACTTGTGAACTCAAAGCTTTGACAAAATATCCATCTTCAAAGTCTCTAACTGAAGGCAGCATAAGGTTCACCTGAGAACACCTGGAAAACACTGACGCGTTTGTTCCTAGATGGAAAAGACAGGAACAACAGCTGACTCTTTCTGTCTATAAATAACCCTGAGGTGACAGTCTACCTGGATAGGTGAGTTCCTCTCCGACAGGTGTGCCTGTGAGACATAGCTGAGGGTAAAGCAGGGGCCTCTGGGAGCTTGGAAGATTCAGGACTCAGCTGGTTTCCCAGTCTTAATTAAAAACACTGATGGTCCCAGAGAAGCAGCAGAAGAGTGTTTATAGAAACCACCACACAATCCTCCACCCCAGAAGAAGAAGAAGGTAGATGGAGTCATGATCAGCAGCGGGTAATATTTAAAAAACCTTTATTTCATTAAATATTAAACAGCTTCAATGTTGCTGACAGAATTTACATTTCTACAGGTGATAGAGGCTGCTTGATGTTTAGTTTTGCAGAGTTGAGAGACAATATTTGTTTGTATTGCAGATAAAAAAACAGGAGTTGAAGATTTTGTTTTGTACACTTGTCAGTAATGGATAATCAGTAACTTTCCAGCTAAAAATATTTCAGATCACTCATCACTGTAAGACTACAAATACATGATTGACTGAGTGATCAGTAGGTTCTCTCACTGATCAGTGTTTATTTTTTACTGTAAAGCTTAAATGTGTCTGAATTATGAAAAGGCTTTTGAGTTAGTGTCAGTCATAAAGACACCAAGACACGGTTAAAGACTGTTTGCATTTGGACGTAGTGATCAATGATATTTATTCCACATGGATACAAATGGGAAAATATTTATCAAGACGCTGGTTCAATCCACAGGCTGTTTCTTTCTAGTTTAACACAGAATTGGACGCTTCAGATGTGATTGTTTACACACAACAACAGCAAGCTTTGATTGGTCAGAAACCAGTGTGTAGTCTGTCATGTTTAAATTCACAGCAAGTTTTTGTCACTCTCTACTCAGCTGATCTGAGACACGACACCACTTTCCTCCCCTTCAGGTGAGTGATGACATCATGAGCCGGTGGCGACGTTCAGTGGATGAGCTGGCGGCACGGCGCCGACAGCAGGGCGAGTGTGAGCGCGCTCTGGACGCTCTGAGTCGGGTCACTTCCTGTTTCCAGCAGTTGGCGACGTCTCTTGGCAGCTCGGCCGATGGCAGCTTCCTACGAGATGAGATGGACGAGACAAGAGCACTCGCTCACCGGATCTGCAGTGGTAGCAACAACCCTGTTTGTCCGTCTGTCTGAACCGGCCTTTCGCTGGTCTGTCTACCTCTCACCTGTCTTTCTGCAGGTCTGTCCCGCCGCCTGCTGCGCCTGCTGTCAGACTGTGACGCCGCTGCCTCAAGTGTGGAGGACCGGCAGGTGTCAGAGCGTCTGTGGGTTCTTTTCCTGTCAGCATTGGAGAACTTTTTGTCTGACCTCCGTAAAGCCAGTGACCTGATTGGACAGTTCCCTCTGACTCAGCGCTACGACAGACGGGCGCTGGTTAACACAGGTCAGTTGGTGGCTCCGACATCACGCTTTTCCTTCCCACTCAGAACTGGGCAGATCCTGAGATCCTGTTCAGGGACCCTCAGGATCTTAACCACCTTTAGGAACCTCCATAAGGACCAAAAGCCACAATTTCTTGCAAGGTCCCTGAAGTGTTCCTGGATTCCTGGATGGTTAAGTCATTCTTGCCATCCTTGGTACCTCTTCTTGGGGATCAAGTTCTTCAAGGACCCAAAAACTTGGCTCTGTCTGTAACACCTGGTAATTCTTTACTGAGCACCCGGACCTCTTGAGGACTAACAGATAGAATCTCCTGCAGCATCTTTACAACTTTAGGGAGTCCTAGATATTATTCAAAGACCATACAAATGTGCTCAGCAATCCTGGGAAATCCTTCATGACCCCCAACAATGTCTTCAAAATCCACTTCTGAATAACTGCAGATCTTAAAAAAACACTCCCGATGGTTACGTGGAACACACTCAAGAACACCAACAGTATTTTTTTCATCAGAAAGTCCTTGAACCAACTCCAAGGACCAATAGGCAGTATTCAAAGGCCAACAACCTCAGGATTTCAACTTTTCATATTTGTCAGGTGCTAAGTGCTGTGTAAAGGTTCCCTGTAACAACTAAAAACAAACTCCTTTAAGAGGTCACTTAAAGCTTCAGATGAAAAATGGGAAATCCTCAAGGAATTCTAAAAATATGTCATTAGTCTCTACACCCTCGAAGGACTGCTGGCATACCTTCAGACCCTCAGAAACCCCTGAAGAACTACTGTTACTCAGTGAAAACCTCAGCCTTCTTGAGGACTATTAACATATTTCAAAGCCTCCTGCATTAAGTCCCCACATACTTCAGGATCTTGCCTGAGCCTCCACAGATACCTCTTGCACATTTTTAAGAAAGTTTTAAACTTTGTGACAGTTAAACCTGCTCAAGGATCTTCATAAGTTCCCCAGGGATTACTGGAACTTCTTTTGGAAGTGTTTGCGGAGCCCTCCAGGATCTCTTTAAAGACCTACGTTTAGATGTGTTGCAAGTTACTCCAGGACTCCATCAGGACCACTGCAATGTTAATGCTTAGCTTTAAGATGCTTAGAAAAAATTTGTTCAGATCTTTGGAATGTGATTTAAGGTCTACTGACTATCTCATGTGTTCTACTTATCAACCTGTCACCTGTCTGACCTCAGAACTGTCTGTCTCTCAGGATGCATCGATGGTGTGGTCGGCGTGGCAGCTCGAGTAGCTTCAGTCCAGGTCCCATGGCTCACTTTGGAGGAGGAGCCAAGCCCTGATCTGACCAACCACATCACAGGACTGGGGATCATGCTAAGTGAGATGCAACTGAGGGTGAGACGAAACAAAGTCGAAACTGTCAAAACTGATGGAACGTGACAAGCCTCCACCTGCAGAACCAGATACAGGTCGAGAGAAAAACTAGGTCTTCTACCTGAAAAAAGTATCTTGTACATTGTGGAGTATCTTGTACCCAAGGGGAATATCTTGTGCATGGTGGAGTGTCTGATACCTATTAGGAGTATCTTGTTCTTGAGAGGAGTGTCTTGCATACAAAGGGTTGGTCTTGTACCTCAGTGTCTTGAACATATATTGTACCTAAGGAATCTTCTAAGCAAAGCAGAGTATCTTGATAATGCAGGGAGTGTCTTTTACCTGAGTTAAGTATCTTGTGCCTGATGGCATGTCTTGTATCTAAAGTGAGTATCTTGCGCCTGGTAAAGTGTCTTGCACACAAGGTGAAGGTCTTGTAACTAAAAGTAGTATCTTGTTCATGTGTGGAGTGTCTTGTACCTGAGGGAAGTATCTTGTTCATGTGCAGAGTCTTGTGTAACCAAGGGAAGTATTTTGTACCTTCTTGGAATATCTTGCTCTGTTTCACTTAAGTTTGTTGATATCCGGCAGGTTCCTGTAGCGTTCTGGTCGGTGGAGGCCACCCAGCCAGCGTGGGCTGAAGCTCGTGGTGAGCTGGTCGATCCGGACGACAGCCTGGAGGACTTGATGGAGGTCGAGGTCGTCTCCAACCACAGGATGAATGCCTGCTGCCAGCCGGTGTGCTGCGGACTGGGCTGTGTCGGGTAGAGGGTGGCACTGGAAGTGGATTTCAGTCCAGATTAAACATTACTAATTCTGCATTTTACTGCTGCTGAATTATTGAGATAATAAAACAGAATAAAGTCATTTTCTCAAAAGAGACAGTCAAGATGAAACTCATAATTAGAAGAAATACTATTATTAGCAATATTTATATATATAGTTGAACATTAAATCTTTTGCCTGAGATACCCCCCCCCCAACTGTCTGATTCAAATTAAAGACCTGTTGTGTCAAAATAAAAGCATCTGCATAAACAATAATCTGCTCTTTACTGAAATAAAATATCATCAGTATATTACATTTTTCAGTTTGGTGGAAATAAACAAATATCTCTGTGTAGTGTATCTCTGAATATCGAATGGACCAAAGCAATGTGAGGTCACCTGTTGCTTTGTGGACTTGTAATATAAACCAGCTGTTTAGCATTTCAATGTTGGGTTTCTGGACCATATTTGGATATAAAGGGAGGACTGAAGAGTCGGGTCTTTGATTCTGAGGACACTGCCCAATACCTAAACCTTTTTGAAGCCTAATATCTCCTTAATGATGAAACAATGTTCAGATAGACCACCGGACCACTGAGAACAGTTGACTTTTGCCAATGACACTAGAATGGCTTGTGTAAAAAATGCATCGAGTATTTCTAGATTGAAAATGACTATTTTTGAATAAGTCATTTTTATTTTATTTTTTGGAGCCAGCATCTAGTGGTCATCAGGAGCATTGAAACCTAAAGGGCACAAGCTGCATATAAAAATAAACCATGTCAATTTTGAATCTTAGATATTTTTATGATACCTCAAATATACATATCAAAACCAAGACCTTATTAAAGTGGTGATGTCCACTAATTTCAACTTTTCAATTTTAACTAATTTCAACTTTTCAGCTCAAACAGGCTTCATCAGAACAGTTTTCTCTGCTGGAATCTGTTAAAGTAAAGTCTAAGCATTATTGTTTAATTTATATTAAGTTTCTTTCTGATGCTGGAAAACTCTGTTCAGAAAAAACAATTCAATTATATTTGTATAACATCACATAAAATCATGAATGCTTTGACTGAGAATATTTAGAAGTTCAGACAGAACCTCCTCACTTCAATACTCTCTACTCTACTCAAGATCTGCCCATGAGATAAATCAATAGACATTTGAAATACAAGTTTCTTAGACACAAAGCCTTCAGCTGTGATGGACTCATTTAGTTGTCAGTTATTGACATTTATAAAAAAATTAATCAAATTATTAGTCAGTTATATTTTCTGTGTAATTTGTTTTGTGAAAATTTTCTACACAGTTCAGTTTAACCCGACACTTAAAAGTTATATAATTCATGATAAACATTTCCCATGAAGTTCAATGATCAAACTCGGGGATTCTGTGTGGAATTAAGAACTTTATTGAGATATTGAGGTGAACAAACATAAAAATATTGTACAAACAGAGGACAGACAGAAGAATAAGAATAGGAAGAAATAAACAGAAGGAGCTGCTTCACTTCTGGAAGGTTGAGTGTAGATGAGCTTTAAAGGCTGAAAGAGACAAACACATGTCAGAGCTACAACTGCTGCGTTCAGGAGACACGTTAAATGATCAGAGCTCATTTTAAACTCACAACATTGTAATTTCTATTGTTCACACATTGAAAACGTTACTGCTGTAAACCTGCAGTGGTGCAACATTTCAAACCGGGTCTGACACATGATGCTGCTCGTGTTGCTTCAATTGAGCAGCAAATTCAAAATGATCTAAATCCAGTTTGTGTCTGAATGTGACCAAAGATCCTCAGTCAGACACTTCACTGAATCAGATCATTATTAAATGGCTCTTATTGAGCTCTCAGCGCGAGTTTATCAAAAGGTTGTTTAAATTATGAACCAATTAAAAATGAAGACAAGAAAGATGGACACTTCATTCAGAAATACATCTTTAATTAACTTTGCTGCTGATCTGCGCTGCTACTGATAGAAAAAGTAAATCTGCATCAGCCCCTTCATATTGTTTACCTGCTGCTGAATGTTACTGCACATGTGCAACTCTAAGCAGAAATAGGACGAAAAGGGAGATGTCTCACTCCATTGAAAAACATGTCAGGTGACAATTTCACAATAAAAGTCCTGTGTAGAAATTAAGAATCTCTGTCCACTGAAACAGAAAGTGTTTGGTTTCTATTAACACTGTTTTGCAGCAACTTTTGATTCACTGAAATGATCAGAGAAATTCCACTAAATAAAAAGAGGAAATAAAGGCCTGCCTCTAATACAAGCCGGCCTCATTTAGAGGTCTGTTCCCTTCTGTATTTGGAGGTATGTAATACTGTATTCTACCAATGTAAAGTGATTCATGAGCTCAAGAATCAGTTCAAACTATAAATATACAAAGAGACTTGAAGACTTTCGTAGCCTTAAACATTACAAATATAAATGGAGACACTGGTTACATAATTAATTTCTTTAAATATTAATGCAAGTTTTGAAGGTCCTCACCCTCTTGGTCCTCCCAGAGTTCTGCCGCCGCCGTGTTCAGAGGACTCTCATTGTTCGGTTCTGAGGAAGACAGACACAGAGTCAGTTTAATGCTGATTACGGATGTGAACCTGGAGCTGAGGAGATTTCAGTAGGGTTTGGTACCGAAATTCAGTTCCAAGTAGGAACCAAATTAAATTTAGTGAGTACTGGGTACCTATATAAAAAATCATAACTTCGGTTCCGCTTATCTGTTCCTAACGGCTGCATATGGACGTCAGATATCTGCCAGGACCTGTCTGTTACGTATCTAACACGCCACGCGACGCGACGCCACCTGGCAACAAGTAGTTGTCCGGGGAAGTGTGGCTTCATTTTAATAGAGAGAGCGGCGAACATGAAAAATGCAACACATGTGGGTCCCTGGACGCGTCCACGCATCCAAATCACGTGGCAGAGTTACAGTGATGTAGCAGCAACACGGAGCCTCAGAGTCACCGGTTCAACTTGTGCCAGAAGTGCAGATGTCAAACTAACCACCAGTTTTGGAACTGTGTTGATCGACCAAGTCAATAGAGTTATGATAAAAAAAAAAATAGAGTGCGCCGAGCCGTGTTTTCAAAGTGAAAGTTTGGTGTGTGTCTGTGCTGTTAGATAGGCTACATGAGGAGACAGAATAACTGGCGAACATATTCAAGTGCTCCGTGCTGTGCTATCAGTTTGCATAGAGAGTGCGCATATCAAGCTAACTACCAGTCTTGAAACTGTGTTGATAAACTGAGTCCGTGGAGAATTATGATAAACAATAAACCTCATATTGTCTGTGAATCTTGTACTGTTTGAATAATAGACCCAAGCTGCAACACAGGTTTTTTTTTGTTTTTTTTTAATCGAAATAAGGAATCGTTAGCAACCGGAATCCATAAGCAGAACCCAAATGGGAATACAATTCATAAAAATCCTAACGACACCCATCCCTAGATTTCAGCTGATTAAAGTATGATTAAAGAAGACTGATGTCGTCACTGTTTGCCACCAGTGGACAACACGCAGGTTGAAATGCTTTACCTCCCAGTAGACTCTGGATAGACAGAAGGATGGAGCGGACGTCGTAGAGCGCCGACCATTTGTCCTTCAGGATGTCGAGACAGATGAAACCCTGATCGTCCACGTTAGGATGGAAACACGGAGTGACGAACTTCACACGAGGGGCCTGATATGGATAACCAGCAGGAAACTCCAGGGACAGGCGGTACCTCAGACCCTCGTACACCTGAGACAGGTAAGATGTTAATTGTGTTTAATTTACTGTGGTATCAGTCAGTCAATACACGCCTCCCTCCTGTGTGTGTGTCAACATACCGTCCCTTGGGCGCCATCGATGGTTCCCACCCATTTGAAGAGATTATCTGATTCTGGAAACGCTGAGATCCCCTTATCACCGGACATCTGGACCACCAGAAAGAGAGAGAGAAGTAGGTAGGTCACATGATGTCACCAAAACAGTGAGAGACAGGCATGTCAAACACCATAAGTCAAGCTGGACAATGAACTCACCATGAGAGTCATCAGCTCCTGCTGCAGCCTGTAGACACACAAACACAATGTGTTCAAACATCTGGAGTTTCTCACATCTGTCTTCTTCCCGCTGAGGTTACCACCACCGCACACATCCTCAGACTAAACTGGAACACTCTGTTTGACCCTGTTAACAGCAGTACTCTGCTACCATCAATCAATTAGCCATTCAAACAACACTGATTACTAACTTAATATAAACTATTTTGTTGACCCTTAGTTTGTGTTTGAATGTGGCCATGTTGGTTGTTTGAAGAAAGAAGTGACCATATTTGGATATGATGGGAGGAGTGAGGAGGTGGATCTGACCCTTGAATCCCTGGACACTGTCCAATGTGGATGAGACAGGAGTTCTGTCCGAGTTTGGGGATTTTTGAATTTTTCTTTAAATAGCACCGTTCTGACTGGACAGTAAAGCTTTAGTCGGCTGGGGGTCAGGGAGCTGAGGGTTTTAAATTGTTGTGGTCTGCAACAGTTCCTTCTAATGACAGTTTGCTTACAGGTGTACATATATTTCTTTGGCATTGCAAACTGTGCCTCAGTGGTTCTTGTACAGACAAGAGTTTTGATTTACAAAAACCCAGAGTTCAACTGAGAAGAAAATACCAATTACTACTTTTGAGAGTCAATCCCAGTGTTTTCCATTTACCACTGCAGTCTATTCTGGATTAGTAGTAGTGTATCAAGGGCCAAACTGTTTGAACCCAACATGCTCTGGTTTTGCAATATTATAAGAGATCCATTTAGACCTGCAGTAAACACTGCAGACACACACTCTGTGCCTCCTTTGCTGCAACTGTGACAAACCAATCATTGCTTACTGATGTTGCCACACACATCAAAATGAAAACTCTAGTAAAAAAAGTTCAAGAATTGAAAAAAATAAAAGAAAAGATGGTTTGGTGGTGTGGTGGTTAGCACTGTTACGTTACAGCAAGAAGGTCCTGGGTTTGAACGCCGGGCCTCCTTGGTGGAGTTCGCCTGCATGGGATTTTGTCCAGGTTTCCTCCCACAGTTCAGACATGCTGGTTAGGTGAACTGATTACTCTAAATTGACCATAGGTGTGAGAGTGATTGGTTGTCTGTCTCTGTGTGTTGACCCTGTAATAGACAGACTGCCGACCTGTCCAGGTTGTACTCTATGATAGGGTCCAGTCCCCCACAACCTCATTGGATAAGTGGATAAAGATGATGGAGTGTTTGGCCAAAATTATTCCAGTGCATGTAACACTTTCCTTTTCCTGTGTTACCTAAACCTGGAACACTAATTTGAAGTTTGGTTTTATTGGCACTGGTTATGTTAGAACTCAGCACGGCACACTTTCTACCAACCTACCTAGTTACTGTATATCTCTATAGGATTTACTTTGAAAACCGCTGCCTGCTAAAATACATGTTTGTGATGTACGCTGGAGCAGTTTGGTGCAAGAATTTCCTTCAGGATTAATAAAGTTCCATCTTAAAATAACTGACTGGTTGTTTTCTCCGAGTACATTTTAACACAATTACATTCAATTGCTAAATGTGTCCCTCCGCTAACAGTACATGTACGTAAGTGCTGTATTTCAGAACTGTGTCCATCAGTCCGTGTCTCTCACCGTTTGGACACCGAGCCTCTGGCCGCACTACCGCCGGTCTCACTGCCCTTCAGGGCGGCCGTGGATGAAGCTGCGGTCGCTGCGGGATCCATGTTCTGGGAGGCCATGAGTGCTAACGGTCCGGTTACTGCTGGGGACGGACAGACAGACCTTGGGTCAGACAGACAGATAGACAGATGGACAGACAGGGAAACAGCGAGACAAAAACACTGACCCACAGTTCCAAAAAGCTCCGAAGGTTTTCCCTTTAAGCTCATCAGTCGTAGCTGTTAGCACCGTTAGCTTACAGCAGCTAGCCACCAGATGTACCGCTAAAAACACACTGTCCGGTTAAACTGTCAGCCTCACACCCGGCAGTAGCAGAGTGGATTCGGTCAGTTATCAGGGAGAGACGGGTCGTCTGGAGGGTGTTCAGGTGTGTTAGCTTCAAGCTAACGGTGTTAGTGTTAGCTCAGTCGGCTAAATAAACAGCACGGCTGTTAGCATGTTTCCCGTTAAACCACACAGGAAATAAACAAACAGCCGCAGCACAACAACGTGTACACAACGTAAACACAGCAGGTTTAAAATGCACCTGCGGGACTCACCGTGTGTCGCTTTGCCGGTGAACAAGCTGCCCGAGCGGAGGTGCTGTGTCTCGGATTCAAACTGAAAACACTCCCGCCCCCTGGTTTAAACCGACGCTTCCTCACACCCGCAGCCAATCAGTGTCCGACTTTTAAAAACAAACCACCTCCTTATGACCAATGAAAAGAGGGAGCACAGAGGAAGTAGCGCTCTGATTGGACAGTCAGAACGACACGAAAACGATCGAACCGCCCGATGAAATGAATAAGGTTTTGCAAAAAAAATTACAATAATTAAGAAAATAAAATGTTTTTGTGAATTTATTTTTAAACTGATTTGGTGTTGTTTGTAGCAGATCGGAGAACATATGTTTCTAATATTTCAATTTTACGCTACTTAATATCCAACATAATATAGCCTATTAACTGTTGTTTTATTATATTTCTCTGAGAGCTGGTTAATTTTCTGATTCTATTAAAAAACAGGTAATATTATTCAATGCAGCACACAGACACAAAACAAAATTATTTTGTGACAGAAGAAGCTTAGCAATGTTATGGGTAGAAGATGTACATGAACTTGAAGCATTGTAATGACACGTTAAAAGTGTTGTCTGCTGAATGTTACAAGCAGTTCAGAACATTTCTGTACAGATTATCAAACACACATATAAACATTTAGGCTAATGCAAAAAAGTTTCAGAGATTAAAACTTTTAGAATGAATGGAAACATCCTCTCAGTGAAAGTGTGTGTGAAGGTGTGTATGTGTGTGTCAGTGTCAGGATCAGAGAACCACAGTTTTCCTCTGTTCCAGTCCAGATTCACTCTGATCCTCTGGAGCTTCTTCTGCACTGAGAGATCAGTGACACGATCTGATGAATCTGCTGAGTATTTACCTTCATGAAACCATATGCTCCATAATCCAGACCATTCGACTCCCTTCCTCTGGACAGACTCTGCTGACACACCCAGTCCCCAGTGTGTACTGTCTCCAACCTCAACATCCCAGCTGTGAGTCCCTGAGTTAAAACCCTCAGAGCCCAGAACAGAGCTGTTAACAAACCACTCAGGATTATCAGGAGGCTTGTGTTCATCTCCTCGAGTTCTGAATGAGCAGTGTTTGGATCCAGAACCACAGGAGTGTTGGAGACCATGTCCTTCATCTTGTTCCAGATGTTGAAGGTCAGGTTGCCCAGATGTTTGGCCTGGTCTATCAGAGCTCCTGAGGGCAGCTGTGGATCATCCAGCAGGGGGCAGCGCTGGACTCTTTCCACTGCTGGTTTGGATTGATACGGGTCCGCAAATCCATACACCCAACAGACGCTGCAGAGCTCCACGTGCTTGTGTTTATTTATTTGTGCAAATTTACCCGAATGCACGCAGCAGATTTAGCACCGAAATTCTTGACACTTTGTTACTTTCGGTATCATGTGTGACTTAGTCTCAGCCAGGCTCGCTCAGTTAGAGCATGAGTCTCCAAACCAGAGGGTTGTGGGTCCGAGCTCCACACTGGATGT
>OOFC01039086.1:0-13187 GCA_900323345.1 Pseudochromis fuscus
AGCATGCATGTAAATAATGTCCCTGTAATCTAAGGTACTTAAACACATTGATTGGATTATTGTTTTCCTGACTGTTGAAATTAACCAGGCCTCGTTACAATTGTGTAACCCTGGAGAGTGGCCTCATACTGAAACCAGACCATCTCTGATAATTAAACACAACCTGATACGAGTTCTACTCAACTCAACTCAACTCAACTTAAGTTATAACGCATTTTAAGAGACAGCAGCTCCAAAGACCTGAGGACAGAAAGGACAAAGACAAAACCAGTGTTAAGGTGAACTTATATACGTTTCATATACATTTTCTCTTCCATGGTCTATCTAGGGGACGGCAGTGGCTCAGTGGTAGAGCGGCCGTCTACCAACCGAAGGGTTAGTGGTTCGATTCCCGTTCCTCCCAGTCAGTGTGTTCTTGGGCAAGACAATTTACCCACCTTGCCCTGCATGTATGTTGGATGAATGGGTTGGTGGCAGTCAGAGGGGCCACCAACCCTGACTGACCAATCAATTTACTATCATGTCCAGACTGTTAATAATAATAGTAATAATAATAATGGTTTGGATTTATATGGCGCTTTTCTCTGGAAGTCCACACTCAAAGCGCTCGCACTATTCATTCACACTGGTGGCAGTAAGCTAAGCTAGCCACAGTTGCCCTGGAGCAGACTGAGGGTTGGTGGCCCCTCTGACTGCAAGGCCCTTAAGATATTCATAGACATAGAATTTTAAAATTGATCCGAAATCAAACCGGGAGCCAGTGGATTGACTTCAGTAAGGGGCTAATATGATCCCGCTGCTTAGTACTGGTTTTGAAGTCTAGCAGCCGCATTTTGGACCAGCTGGAGTCAAGAAAGTAATGCCTGGCTCAGCCCAACATAAAGTGAATTGCAGTAGTCTAGACAACCTGTGATAAAGACATGCACCAGAATCTCGAAGTGATGGTGAAAAAGAAAGGATTTAACTTGGGCCAGCTGTCTCAGGTGGAAAAAGCTGGACTTGACCACTGATCTAACCTGAGCATTAAGCAGTTTTACCCCCAGGTTTGTTGCTGCCTGTGTAACGTGTTGATTTAGGGGACCCAGATCAATGTGGACTTCGGAGGCCACACGAGGCCCAAATAATATGACCTCAGTCTTCTTTTCGTTCAGATGTAAGAAATTACTTGACATCCATGCACTAATCTCTGCAAAGCACTCTGTCAGTTGGCTGGCAGAATAAACATTTTCCTGTCTTAATGGCATCTAAATTTGACAATTGTCAGCATAAAAAGGAAAGGAGATGCCATGTTTCTGGAGGATTGAACCAAGAGGAAGTAAATACAAAGAAAAGAGCAGAGGGCCGAGTATAGAGCCTTGAGGCACCCCACAAGTGAGAGGCCACCAGAATTCAATGAAGAGGCCACCAGGAAGTGTGCCCAGAATAGAAGTGCTAATGCTGTAATTCATTTGTGCTGCAACGTAGCATCAGCATTTACTGACTCATTTTTAAGGTTATTTAAATTCCAAATTATAGGCAAACATGTCTATTTTTTGCTGGAGGTATTTTTTAAATCTTCCTCTGGCCAGGTGATAGGGACAAGGAGACTTATTTTTATTTCAAAATTATATCAAATGCCTCTGATCCATAGAGCCTGAGGTTGTTTGCTTTGTCCTGACAGTTGGAGAGGTGTTACTGGTGCAATGAATTTCCGTTCAGCGATTAAACTATTTGGATATTTTCTATCTTGAGGTGAAATATTTTCAAATGTTGCCCAGGGCTAAATACTTTAAAGACCTATACCGCAATTAAACTTCAACTATCACGACACACTGTTAGGATGTTTTACATAGAACAGAAGATAACTAGCAGACAAGACAGCTTCATACAGCTGTCATAAAATCCCTAAAGACCTGAGCATGAGTTTAAAATTATATGTAATTTTAATAGGCATATGTATACAAGGTTACATTAATGTTCTCTGTTCACGTTTTTTAGACGCTTTCAGTCATTTTTCCAATGTAGCCTCTTGTATTTTTCTTGTGTTTACATGCTTAAATTTCTGAGCCATGCAAATATACTTCCCTCTGGGATTGTGGCTGAAGTCAAAGAGGAGGAACTGTTACAGGAAGCCTGGAGAACAGGTAAATTAGAAAAAACCTAACTGATGTTAGTGAGTATACATTACATATCGCTAAACATGAATGTGCATCTTCTATACAACTCAGCTGATTACATTGTATAAACAGTACATGGAAATTATCTTCTATTTGCTCATTTGAATAATTCTCACAGTGTGCTTTTTAGCAATTGCAGAAATAAGCATTAAGGAATTTGATTTGGTTTGGTTTGGTTTGGTCTTATTTTTTTCTGTCATCTTTTCTAACCACAGTCTCCATCACTGACAACACTTTAAAACCAGAAAATCAGAGCAGTAGTTCTCCAGAGAAATAAATCTAAAGACTTCTCAGTTTTTTCAATCCAATCAAAGATTAAACTGAAGAAAAGAAAATAAAGGAAAAAAAGAGTAAATTCCTTTTTCAGTTGTTATTTGCATTTAGAATTTGGTTTTCTGTTTGCTCTTCTTCCCCCTGCAGGTGTTTCAGGTAGTTTAGGTTATTTAGTGACGCTGCAATTATTAAAATCAATTGCAAACCTTTATTAGTAACGGGTCTTTGTGAGTTATGAAAAATCTTACACAATAATTCATATAGCAACAAAATACGAAATGTGAATTGATATACATTTAAGTAAATGAAAACATCGATTCTGTAAAAATGTATAATGTAAGTAAACGTTGATGTAATAATAAAAGTTTTAAATAAAAAAAATAGAAATTAAGGGTAATTTCTTTGTAAATGTATACTTTTGGTTAAAATGATTTGTTTTTGGAACAAAGAATAAGTAATATAAGAAAAGTTCCTTAGGCCTTGAAATTTTCATTTAGAAAGCATCAAGTACAAATATAGAAGAAACAAGTAATTACTTTAAAGCTGTCTGGAAGTCTTCTGGAAGTTTCTTTATGATGATGATGTAATACCTGCATATTCTGTTTAGCACTGCATGTCATGCAAAGCTTGCAAGTTTCATGTGTTGTTATCTTTGGAGACACTTATGGCATGCAGTACTTACATCTGTAACAGACCAGGGTGGATCACAGGACGTTACGTTTACTAATGACTTAAATTCATCTGAAACTGAAGTGAATGATAAAACAGAACTCATCCGAACAAAAATTAGTTCATCTTTACCAAACTGGTTTTACTGGTATGACAAGAGCTTACGCAAGAAAGCAAATTTGTGTTTGTTTGTTTATTTGTTTGTTTGTTGACATTATGTAAGTTTTCCTGAAGGTTAGATGGGAAGGGGCTGGGAAAGAAGGTGTGTCAAACTGTATTTTAAAAGGTCCGGGGTTGTGGTCTCTCCTGATATCCTTCTCTTCTCAGCCTTTCAACTTACACAAGCTGTCATATATCTTTGGTAAGTGAAAATATTCTTTCAAATTCTACCTAAAATGCAACATTTAAGACAAAATATTATGTTTTTATGTGCCTAAATAATTAATATGTTATATGTTAGTCTACCAAGCTTTCCATTTAAAAGCTAGAAATACACATTTTAAAAAAATTAGAGGCGCATGCAGCAAGGTGGGGAAACAGTCTCATCTCATTGTCTCCTTGGTGATGTAAACACTAATCCCTCATTATGGGATATAGGCTGCAGGCAGTTTATATGAGTGTCAGTACTGAGCCAAAGCAACTAAAAAGAAAATAAATGTAAAGTAATTTAATAAACAGCCTATTAATTGACAAAAGGCTGTTTTTAGAAGCATTAAATTCTTCTAAAAAACACTCCAGAGTCACACTAAACTCCAGTTTGCTTTTCTGTTGTACCATCTTCACTTGACCATTTTCAACAGGCACTAGAAATGTTGTCTTCACCTCATGGCTAAACCTTGTATTTACTCTTTCCAGCCACCATGTCAAGTGTCTCAGAGGCAATGCTCTATCTCAAGGCTATCTTTGACAAGTACGCTGGAAAAAAAGGAGACTCTACGACTTTGACCAAGAAAGAACTCATTGAAATGTTCCACACTGAGATCCCTGAGACAAAAGTAAGCAGAAAAGATGTAGTACTAGCTCAAGAAATAGCTGGGAATGGCATGTTTCTGATGGCCTACAATTCTCCTGTTCTTTTTTCATTAGATGGCGAGTAAAAGCGAGACAAACGAGTTTTTCAAGGTGCTGGATGAAGATGGTGATGGTGTGGTTGACTTCCTGGAGTTTGTCAGTTTTTTAGCAAAACTCACCCTGCTCTATGCTATGTACTAAATACTTCAGTCGTCCTGCTTCACATCTCTCATGTCTAATTTAATCTGTGATGATTTAAAAACTGTGTGAATTACATGCACCACAAGATGTAATTCACAAAAGACTAATTTATAAAATATACATGTCATTATCATGTGTTCTGTGAAGAGATATCACTGACACTAAATGCCATAAGTGACTTCTGGAAAACAAAAATAAATGCTTTACCAATCTGAAATGTTGTTTATGTTTTTTTAAACAAAGCACAAAAACCATGAAAATCTAAGATCTCCCTTTTGCTCATTTGGTACAACAAGATTGCTTTTCAGATTATCTATTTCAGAACTACTATTTCAGAATTAAGCTCATTATTATCTCATGATTCATTACATCACTAACCTTTTCACTGATATGTCATTGGTTGCTCTCACACATAGAACAGAATACTGAGATACATGTGTTATTACCACAAAAGACTGGGTATTTGTATTTCAAACTATACAATATTTCTGAATAATTCCAACACGCATGTTCTGTGTTCATTATTGGGTCATCCAGTGCAGATGTGATCTAATATGCAGGTTCTCCAATGCTGCCCCCTTGTGTTTATTTATTCCCTATGATATATTGTAGCTACAATCAAGTATCTTATTAAACAAAGGGGATATGTAGTATTTAAAAAACATTCATAAAGGAGAAGAATGACATACTTTACAGGGACAATTAAATTGCTGAATTAATTAAGTACATATATACTTGATGGTCAGACTAATCTGTAAGGGGCTTACACACTCTCCGAACACTTTGTACCCTCACACGACCAAGTTCCCAATAATATAGTGTACAAAGCAGACTGCACATGCATTAACAATATGACATTACCGACAATATATTTGCCATGCATTTCTAGCTGTCCTAATGTTCATCATCGTTGACCATGCATAACATTAGGAAAAATAAATAAAAACAGGCAGCTGCAATGACTTTACACCTGTTTTCTTATTCTTACTAGAAATAACGGAAACAATAGGTGAATCAAGTGTTTTAGAAGTGTTGCACAGTCTATGGTTGTATCTGTAGTTTCTGACAGGTGAAAAAGTGAGCTCCCCTAAAAGCCCAGGTCCCACACCTCTGACCTGTTATTTCACGGAACCATTGAAGGGACGAACCACATGTTGGAAACCACTGAAGGGTGGGGAGATTTGTTTATTTCTTTTCCACTTTCGTCCTAAGACAGTTGAATTCAGATTTCACTGAATACTATCATGTGGCCCACACACAGCGAAGTGACCGATCAGGAGGAGTCTGGAATGATCCACATGGAACGCGTCCTAAGCGTCCTGTGACGATCTCGCGAAGCATCGTACGCAATCGGCTTTTTCCGGCGTCCCTCAGTCAGTTAGCTAGCCAAGCTGATTAGCCTGCTACTACAAGCTAATGTTTGTAGGATATTTGATGTTAGCTGCATCGGAGTGGATGAAACAAATAGTGTAGGAACATGGCGGACGTCGAGGGACAAGGAGTTTGTTCCCCGGTCCCTCCGTTGCCTCAACCTTCCTCTCGTAACGGCTCCGGTAGCGGTAACGTTACACCGGGTACCGGCGGCGGCGGCTGCCAGACGGCGACTACCGTTACTTCAGGCCCACGGCTAGTCCGGATAGTGAAGTCTGACTCGGGCTATGGTTTCAATGTACGGGGACAAGTTAGTGAAGGAGGACAACTACGGAGCATTAACGGGGAACTGTACGCTCCACTGCAGCATGTGAGTGCTGTCCTCCCGGGAGGTGCCGCGGACAGAGCCGGTATTTCGAAAGGGGACAGGATCCTGGAGGTGTAAGTGGCTACTGTTTCAGCTAAGCGGATTAAGTAATGCACAAATAACTTCTCTATCTCCTAATGATTGTGTTAGTGAAAACATAGGTGAGCAGGACTTTTGAGCATCGTTCGCTGCCCAGCTGGGAGCACCGAGACGCCAGTGCGTGCATGCACCATCGTGCTGGTCTTGCAGGGCAGAGGAGCCGTTCATCCTAATGAAAGGAGTGTCTGTGTGTGCTAGAGAGAAAAGATCCAGGGATCATTAGACATTCCCGTCACACTGAAATCTATTCCTCTCATCCACAGCATGCCAAATATTCTCTAGTCGTCCCTTGTATGCACCCCTGTCATCCTAACCAGATACTGAGCACCATTTCTTCATGACACACAGTGGTGGAGCCGAGTGTTTACAGTGATCTTGAATGTTACCACGAGTCAAATGATTATCAGCATCACTGAACAGGATGTTATCAGCTCTGAGCAGTGATTTGCCTGCAGCCTTGAAGATAGAGGTGGCTGTCCTCACTGGCGTGTTAGTATGCATGGAGATTGCTTGCTGATGTTAGGCTCTGTTGCTATGGAGAAGAACACACAGCATACAGCTCAGCATCAGTACTGGCGCTTCTCTGTGTCTGTGTGCTCTGGATAAAGTGATGCAGAAAGGGAGGGATGCCTTCACTTCAATTCTGATTGGCTTTGCTCTCAAAAATTCACTGTCTGATTGGCCAGCTTTTGCACACTGCTTTGTTAATGGATGGCCTGCAGTAACCTGGCAGTTTGTTGACCCCATTATTATTTCTGTGAGCAAGCGTGTGGATGTATGTATGTTCAGTATACAAGTGGCAGTCTGCTAGCTGTGTTTTTCCAGCCCTGTCTTGTTGTTGTTGTTCTGGCCCACCCTTTGATGAGTGGCTGTATTTATTCTGATTATAGTAATATTGAAATTAGCGTTCATGCTGCCAGTATACGCTGCAGCTGATTGTGCTCACTAGCCTCAATTAAGACAATCTCATCTACTGTGTATCCCAAGCAATGAATGAAATAGGCCTTAGTATACCTAGGTCTTTACACATTCATTGTTATTTCCAGCTGAGAATGGAGTTCATAGAGTGTATCAGCCTTTTTGTAAAGCCACAGTATGCTCACAACTGCAGCAGTGTAGAGCTCCTGTAATTCTCTATGCAATCAATACCTCTTTGTACATATATAAACAGCTCCTGCTTTTCAGACTTTAATGCAGAACAATCTATACCGCTGGACTATTTATTTCAGTACCCTGCTTTATGATAAAGAGTATGCATTATGCTAAACACTCGCTGTTTCTTAACAAGGTGTGCAGTATATATTCATTTAACAGAATCAGGCTTTAAACTGTGTGAGTGGGTGAATGTGTACGATGCAAAACAGGAAACACTTTATCCATAATGCAAACAAAAATAAACAAATAAATTAATTCCCATCTAGACTGTGAAGGCTGAAGAACCGAAAATATGACACCCAGGAAAATGTCTCTCATAAACTGTTCGTCCCAATCAGAAGTGCTGATACTGCCAGTGCAAAGGCCACTATGTCAGGTGCTTATTATATCATCATAAAGCTGCAGGAAGGAAAAAAGCTGCCAAAATGCTTGGTCTGCATTTTGTGATGTGGGAGACGTTTGCACTCTTTCTCCCAATAGGCCTGCATGATGGTTGCATTTGTGTGTCCCCCGTTTGTCTTTGCTTACTTTTACATACATAATCAACCCCAACACCGGTGTTTCAGCTTTGCTGTGTGTGCACCGGCTCAGACAGCCTCCCTTCACTTGATTGCATGCTCGTGTGCAGCTCTCCCGTGTCACCATAGGTATTAGGGAGCTTGTGTCCACTGAGCTTTAGCACCATGTCACACTGCCAACATAAGACCTGCCGTGACATAACGGATAAGCTGTCACTCAGAAGTTCCGAGTGAAGCATTTTGTTTGGATTATTTCAAAGTTATTCATTTATTTTGATTTTTTTTCACTGCCTGGATGTTTGTATGCAAAATGTAAATACTCTGAACACCAGTTCTGGAAATAGGCAGTGCACATATGGAGAATAAGGCTCGGGTACTAAGGTGAATAAACTTAAAAATCGAGTTTCATTTGGCTGAAAAGTTCCTGAAAAGGATATTTTATCAAAATATAAAAATTTTAACAGATATTTATCACCTCAACATATTTTGATAAATGCTCAAAGATTAAAGAAATAGAAAGCCCATGGTCCAAATCCATTTTGGAAGATAGATTATAACATAAACTAATGATTTATGGAAATGTTTGAAAATATAAGGCTCATACAACTGAAATATTCATATCTGAAAGGCAGAATTCACCCATTATGGACGATTTCATGGAGGCTGCCATTTTAAATTTGCCAATGTCAGAGCATTTCCACCAATCAGAAAATTGGGAGGACATCATATAGGTTCAGCTTGTGGAAGCTACAGATAGTGAGTTAGACTGCATCATTGCAGCTCAGTAGTGGCATTAGGACTGCTATGCAAAACTCTCACAACTTTTCATTAATGGTCAAATATGCCTACAATTTGTACTCATGGGATCTCCATGTTACAGATATCAACCTCTACATGTCTGTAGCTTCCAGTTATGATTACTTTAACCCGGCATGTGTGAAAATCAGAAAATCAGAGACTATTTTTGTGTAACGTCTTTATGGCACACAAATTTTGATTAAGATGAAGTCATTGACTCGGTCACATTCAGGTTATGCAAATAACAGCTGAGCCATTGCTGGCTTCTGTCGTCTTTGGAAGATGTTCAAATAGAGTGTTGGGCCAGCTTATGCTAATGTATCAAAGCTGTGGTTCAAATTGCATAAATCCATTACATTACAACAAAGCATAAAGAACAATACTTTAATTTATTAAGTCTCACTCTCGAATTGTTCAGATGCTGCTTTTATTTGCCAACCCACTAGATTTCCCACCAAGATATTTGTTGTAAAGTGTCAGAAATAGATGGTGAGAGCTTTTCCTAAGAGACGCTGTGGCTGTTTTGAGTAAAGCTAACTATAGGTGAGGTTGGTACAGCTCTGTCATTAGTACTGTCATGCCTCTGACACATGACTGCACACACCCAGTGTTGCTCATGTTTCTGACAGAGCCAAAGGTCTTATTCCTGAAGGAGAAGATGTGACACCCGTGAGAGATTTTTAGGGAAAAATTCACTCCACCACACACAGACAGGAGCTATTTCTGAGTTGCATTTGTGTGTCTTCATTCACTTTGTGCCATCTCATTTAGAGTCGGTGCACTGTTTAGGGATTTCAGTTATTCTTTCAGTGCTACGAATCTCCTAAATTGATGTGTCGCACTTGTCTCTTGAGATAAGAGGCAATGCAAAATGATGATGAATTGTTAGTGTGTGAATAAAACAGTTCTTTTGTAAAGCTTCCCAGTTTTCCATTGTGCTGATGTTATGTTACATATGTCTTGATTGAAGTCTTTGGTAATTTGAAGATGTAGTTTGGAGTATTTTCTGCATTTAGTTGCCTTATATTATAACTGTGTTTTTTAATTATATGTTTCAGTCAAATATTAATTGCACTTTAAATTGTACCATCGACACAGACTATATAGAGAGTGCACTTGTTGAGACAGAAGAAGATTTTAATTAAGATTAGGAAGATTAAGAAAGTAAAATGCTCACGACCCTAATTTCTACATTTCTTTCTGCATCCAACAGAAATGGGGTGAACGTAGAAGGAGCGACGCATAAGCAGGTGGTGGATCTGATCCGGGCCGGGGAGAGAGAGCTGGTACTGGCCGTGCTGTCCGTCCCACCCCAGGAGGCTGACTGCCTGGATCCCGGAGACGATGGATCAGCCCAGTCTTGTTACGACTACTCCGACAAACAGGCCGTCCCTATTTCTGTCCCCAGCTACAAACACACTGAGCTCAACCATGAAAAGTTTGTGGTGGGTACACTTACGGAGGAATTAAAAACATTTGAATTCAGAGGAACATGAATTTGGAAGCATAGATGCACCGATTACGATTACTTTAATGTGAACTTTCATTCTCAAGTTCATTTGAATCATACTCTTGTTTATGCTTGTACTTGCATTTCCCATTTCCAGGTATATAATGTATACATGGCAGGCAGACAGCTGTGCTCCAAGCGCTACAGGGAGTTTGTGATTCTACACCAAAACCTGAAGAGGGAGTTTGCCAACTTTACATTCCCCAAGCTGCCTGGTAAATGGCCTTTTTCCCTGTCGGAGCAGCAGCTGGATGCACGACGCAGAGGCCTGGAAGAATACCTGGAGAAAGGTGAGGGAGACATCATCCTTTCTCAGCTTTTTCAATTGAAGAAATAATAATGGATAAAGTCAAGAAAGGTTTTGTAATATCCACCTGAAAGTGCACAACTACATTATTTATGTAATTATTTAACCACCTTTATTTCACATACGCAAAAAATCTTCCACTGTTATTATGTGTGTTTGATCTGCAGTGTGCTCTGTACGGGTAATTGGAGAAAGTGACATCATGCAGGAGTTCCTGTCTGAATCAGATGAGGTAAAAAAAAAAATAAATGTAGAAACAAATAGGAAAAACTTACTTCTGTGTCTTTTTGCTGTCCCCTGCCTGTGACTCACTGCACACTTTCTGTCTTTGTGGTGTAGAACTATAATGGCGTGTCGGATGTGGAGCTGAGAATAGCCATGCCCGATAAAACTACGCTCACTGTCAGAGTTCGCAAAAACTCTACTACAGACCAGGTCTATCAGGTAATCACATGCACAGGCCTGTGCAACTGCTATAACCATTATAATCGTGACCTTATTACAGTCATCTATGTTTCACTGTTTGTTTGTTTTTTTATCCCAATCTTTCTCCCAGGCTGTGGTTCTGAAACTGGGGATGGACAGTGTAACAGCCAGCTACTTTGCTCTGTTTGAGGTCATCAACCACACCTTTGGTGAGTAAGAACGTCTGTGTGTGTGTGTGTGTGTGTGTGTGAAACACAAGACATATGTTGAATCTAGAATAGCCAATGTTGACAGATAAGAAGCAAAAGACAGATTGTTTGCATGATGCTACAGTAAAGGTCATGTGATGTTTCAGGCATGTAGTAGTTAATGTATGATTTTCATATGCATCTGTGAGGAAGAAGTCAAACACACGCGCACACACATACGCACGCTTGGCACTTTGTTATGGGGCAATGTTGTGCAGGTTTGCCCAATTTTACCTGTCCGTTTAGCAATAGTGTCTAACCCCATTATTTCAGTACACAATACAGTTACATTTACTTTTGCCATTGCACACCAGTCAAGACAAATATGACCTTAATGCTGTTATATGTTAGTTCCTGTCTGAATGTGAAGGGAGATAACAGAAATGATCTTTTCTTCTTTCTTTTCTTCAGTGCGTAAGCTCGCCCCCAATGAGTTCCCTCACAAATTGTATGTACAGAACTATACCTCAGCCATCCCAGGAACCTGCCTCACTCTACGCAAGTGGCTCTTCACCACAGAAGAAGAGATTCTGCTCAATGACAACCAGCTCGCTGTCAACTACTTCTTTCACCAGGTGTGGACATGGGCCTGTCTTTCTAAGTGTGGTGTGTATACATATTGTTTTTTTCTTTTTGTTGTTGAACTGTGTCCTCTGTCTGCCTTCTGTACAGGCTGTGGATGATGTGAAGAAAGGCTTCATCAAAGCTGAGCAGAAATCGTATCAGCTACAAAAGCTGGCAGAGCAAAAGAAGATGTCCATGGTCAGTGTCTCACAGACACACACCACACAGTACACTGCTGCTCGAGAGTAACAGGCACATACAGACACAAATAGTTACTCATTATAGCTCAGTGTGTCTTATGTCATCTCCCTCTGTTGCACCTGTTCAGTTTCCCTTCACTGTGTGTGATATAACCGAGTGGAGTCTTCTGGAGGTGGAGGTAGTCCAACAATGAGCTTAAACTGAGTCACACGTTCTTACTAGAGAAAATGTGCTGAGAGAAAGTGAGCGAGTTCGTAAATAAATTACCATCAATCTGGAGAAATTAAAGCTGCCCCAGAAGGTAAATAATCACGCCCTGTATTTAAATCAGTTTGTCATCTACAGAGAATAATTATAGTGTCTGGATGTGTTCTGCTTTATAATAATAAAGATTAGTTACAGCGAACATTAGAAAATGCACCATGCATCTAAATTACACTTTGAACTGCATCTTGTAATACTGTATATAAGTAACAACACTATGTTGTCTCTTAGTACCTGAGTTTGTTGAGGGGCTGCGAGGGCTACAACGAGATCATATTCCCTCACTGTTCCTGCGACTCCCGACGTAAAGGCCACGTGATCACAGCCATCAGCATCCACCACTTCAAGCTGCACGCCTGCACCGAAGAAGGGACACTTGAGGTAAGGCTAACTGTTAGCTAGCTTGTTTGTTTGTTTGTTTTTACCACATGTATGGAGCGACAGTACTAAAGCCTCTGTGTTGTTCCAGAACCAGGTGATTGCGTTTGACTGGGGGGAGATGCAGAGATGGGACACGGATGAAGAGGGCATGGCCTTCTGCTTTGAATATGCACGAGGAGAGAAGAAACCACGCTGGGTCAAGATATTTACACCTTATGTAAGTGTCACACACACATTATTACATGTTATTCTGTTGATAGCTAAAGTAGTCCTAGGAAAACATACAGTAGCTCCTGCAGTCATACAGTAACAGATGGTAGTTTTTACACTACTGTGTTTTTCTTATTTAGATTGCTGTTAGATTTTGTTGACTGATAACCACCACCTGCAGCAGTTCTGATGGCATTTTAATGTTAAAAAAACGTTCAAATCAAATACTCCAGGTGAGGAGTGTCACAGCAATAATTTGAAGGACTACCGTATTTTCCGCATTATAAGATGCACCTAAAAGCCTTTAATTTTCTCAAAAACCAACAGTGCGCCTTATAATCTGATGCACCTTATATATGGATCAATATTGGTTAATTATGGCTACCATAGTCAGGGGGCGTACCTATTGTGATTGCACTAACGTTTGATTTACTATAGCGGTATCATTCTGTTTCTTT
>OOFC01039086.1:13207-53287 GCA_900323345.1 Pseudochromis fuscus
ACTACCGTATTTTCCGCATTATAAGATGCACCTAAAAGCCTTTAATTTTCTCAAAAACCAACAGTGCGCCTTATAATCTGATGCACCTTATATATGGATCAATATTGGTTAATTATGGCTAAAAAGTTAAACTACCTGTTGTACCTTGCTGTTGGTAAAAGATAATACTATGTCACTGACATTACAGAAAAAAATAAAACAGCTGTTCATGTAGCTTTGAACTGTGACATATGTAGTTGGAAATACATTGTCTTCAACGAAGGCGGCGCAAATACCAGTAAGAGCTACCGGTACGTACGGTACCGTATTGTGAATGCACTAGCTTGTTTTGGGAGTGAACGGAGTTGTCAGAACGTTGGTTTGTTTTCTATTAATAAAGTTTGACTGACTGACTTATCTGACTGTTTTGTTGACATCCCCTTTAGTGCAGCTCCATCTAGATGGATGATAACACAACCCCAGCCACTAGTTTCTATTCTATGCGCCTTATAATGCGGTGCGCCTTATATATGAAAACAGTTTTAAAATAGGCCATTCATTGAATGTGCGCCTTATAATCTGATGCGCCTGATAGTGCGGAAAATATGGTAGTTTCATTTTTTGATAAATATGCTTTTTTGATATATGCAGACAGTTAGATGAGAAGATTTATTCCACTCAAGTTACAGCAAGCAGTCATTTAGCTTAACATAAACACACACACAAAAACAACCTGAATCTAAATAAACAAGTTTGATTCATGTGTGAATCTCATCAACATCAACTAAAATCAATATCTCCTTGTGTTTTTGCTCTCGGGCCATGTTTAGTTTAACTACATGCATGAGTGCTTCGAGAGAGTCTTCTGTGAGCTGAAGTGGAGGAAGGAGGTGAGAACCATCTGCTTTCTTGCAGATTAATGAGCTCTATTGTATTTACTTGTGTCCTTCACTCATAGCTGCTTGGAATATGTGTTTGCAGGTGGAAGAGGAGGCTACGGACAAGGACAATAAGAACTGCAGTAAAGATGGTATGTGTGGCAAGGTAAGGCTTTGCCTGCCTCTGTCCGGTCAGTGAATTTCTCTGTCCCATCTTTGTGTGTCTGAGCTTGTGCGTCTTCTTCCTGATTGCTGTTTCTGTTGCAGAATATTTTCCAGCTGCTGAGGCACAGAAGGGATGGGGGCACCTAGGAAGGGAGATCGTTACCTCTTAACGACACCGTCGCCACCTACTCAGCTCAGTTTCGGCCCCGACCCAGCAACACTCAGCTATTAACCACACGGACATCATTCACACTCTATCAACTGCGACCTGAGAGGCTACCCCCCCCTACATGCAAACCAACAAGCATCTGCTGAGGAACACATCAAATATACAGAAGCATCAAAAGCTACAGACTCATGAGCCAGAACTCTTGAATCCAGCACATCATAACCATGCATTAAGCAGAGCTCTGTCAAAAGGAAACGAGGCGTCTATAGACTCAAAGTGATGGATTCGTGCAGGCCTTCTTCTTATTGGCAGGGACTTGAAGTGGAATGTGACATGCAAATGAGGAGGGTTTTTTTGAACCTCCTTTTGAAGTAGTCCTACTTGAAAAAGAAAGCTGACGAGAATAAGCAATTATCTGTGGACTAACAAGGGAAAGTGAAAGCTGTTAGTGCTCACAAAGGGGGAACACAGATAACAGTGATGAGTGATACTGAGGGTTGACCACAGGAAGACACTTAGCTTCTCAGATTATGGATTAGAGCAGCAGTGTCTCGTGTGTGTTATGTGTCCGTGCAGGGGGTCCCGATGGGCTCTCAGAATGTAAGTCACAGCTGAATCATGTCACATACATACATTTTCACCTGTTTGGCACTACATTTACTAAAGGAAACTATTTACATTGTAAAGTGGCAAACGAGAGAAGCGAGAGAGAGGAAGCAGACATTTTTTTTTAGCATTGTTAGACCACATGGTGCATCGTTCACACAGCAGGAATGTGTTCAACTCCAGACTAATGTTGCACTTTACCCAACAGTATTAACAACCTCCAGATGTGTAACCTGAAAAGCAGATATTGGGCATAATACTGGAATAAGCTTGGACTTAGTTTGGGGTTTTTTTTTTGTTTTTTTGTTCTTGAATGACTGACTACGGTGTGATTATACACTGCGTCAACAAATGGTGGTGTGCAGTATGCAGAGCCATGCATTAAACTTTCTGTGTATTTATACTTTTATGTGAACACTCCATGCAGATGTTTTTAGGCCACTGTGATGGAGAGCACTGGTCAGACAGTGTTGTGTGTTTAGTGTGCGTTACCCAGAAGAAACAGCAGGGGTCCTTCTCTTCCTGCCTGCTCTCTGGGAGTGTTTGGTTTCTGAGAGCTCCCCCAGGATTTATAACAAGCCTGTAATTCAAATGGCCCTTCCATGCAGCACTATTTAACTCTGTAGCTGGTACTTTACAGTACTGGTAAACCACTCATGCACTGCAGATTCAGGTCAAGTGCCACAAGGATCTCTTAACAAAAGGGATGGTTTTCATTCAGCGACATTAAGATTACAGCTACTAAACGCTACCTAGCAACTGATCACACAACTGTAGTGTAATGAAATAAATAAAAAAATAAAATGCAGTTTAATGTCCTCTCAAAATGAGCCCAGCAAATGTTCTAATTCCTTGATTAATGTAACAGTAAAAGCTTTGTAATAAGGTATAACTTAATTGTGTGATGATGCAACACTGACTGGCAAATAAACACTACTATAATATAATTAGAGGTTATTACATCATTTAAACCTGACGGTCTATTGGCTGATATGAAATATTCATGGTTGCTCTGTGTACCACCTTATTCATCTAAATGAAATGACTTTACTGCCATGATTTTTCTCACATCTTGAATGTTTCTATTACACAGTGGGTCGCTACTTGCTTGTACAAGATTAGATAAGTGTAAGGGTGATTATCATTACAGTGATAATATTACTAAAAATCAGTACAGTGTATATTTGATTAATCTGTTCAAAATCACACGATAAACAAACTAAGATCTTTTCTTCAGTTTTCATCACAGCTTGTACTGAGACAACAAGTTTGTAACAATAACATTGTAAGGTTTTATAAACTAATTATAATGCCACTGGATGTTATTTAAGGATAATATTCAGTTAATCCCTGGCCCTAACTCCCATTTAGATAGTAATTATAATATTAACAGTATTTTTTGTTATCTTCAAACAAGTAGAGTCTTAGTTTTACATCAGTGGCTCTCACTAAGACTGCTTGTTATAATGATGGTGCTGTTCACAAAAGCCATTTTTGATGAATTAGCTACAACAGGCCTCTGTATGTGTGCAAAGGATGCTTAATTGAATGCGTTGAGCCTTGAATTGAGAGATTGAATTTGTAATCCTGAAGGCCGAACACATTTTCCAAGGATTCTCGTCTGTTTACTGAAGCTTGTCTGACATAGTCGATTGTCTGACATTGTCTGATCTACCCAGCTTCAAGTGTGTGCTCTCTTCGGTTCCTCTCTCTCTCTCCTCTCTTTCTGACTAAAGTTAAAAGCATTATTTATTTCAATTAAACACAATGCTAAATTCAGCTGATAAAGGTATGGCTTTCAAAGAGTCACGCTAAGAAGAGGATGTAGACTGACAACCTGCAGATCCTTTGACATGTTGAAATGTAAAATTTTAAGAAAGTGTTTGGTTACATCGCTTACTGTAATAAATTGTAACATATTCTTTTAAATAAACTGATTTATTGATGCAGAGTTAGTTCTGTCTCCGCTGTTTTTATTTCAAGGTGGGAAGCTGAGAGTCAAGGACTGGCAAAAATTCATGAAGTTACACACAATCCCCTCAGTGAGCAGAGTGAGATTTATACCGTGAAGTTGATTTTACACCCGCTCTCTCTCCTCCTTTGTGTACCCCTGTCTGTTTTCTTTCTCTCCTCCTCCCTCCACTTTGCGCTCCTCTCTTCTTTTCCCAATTCCAACGTCTTTTAATGAGATCTGGGAGACAATTACCCAACAGGCAGTGAGATGGCTGTTCCATATCGACCTGCATTGAGAGTCTGCAGCCAGTAATTAATAGCTATTGACTGTTGGTGGTGTGGGATATTATCCTGGAACATCTGAATTTTGAGAAGCTAACATTTCTTGGCCGCAGACTTTTTCCAGCGGGACATCGTACAAGCGATCAGACTCGAGTGCCGACCAGTTTCTTACCAACTGTCATTGCATGAAGGGAGGAGGCAGAGCAAAATGTAATTTGATTAAAAATAACATCTTCAAAGCAACACCAGTAGATACCATTTCTGAATTATGGGGGAAAACTATACTGATAATATCAAGAGAGGGGTGTTACAGTTGATTTTATCCATGTGTGGCATTTGTTTGTTCTCCCTGCACTGCTCAGTTTCTTCCTTTTCCTCCCACTTTAGAAAGACCTTCGAGTCACAAGGACTGTGATTGTCTGATTTCTGGCCTTGCAAACTTGACTGGTGTAGTCCTGTTTCCACTTCTTAAAGAAACAGCTCTTTGGCAGGTGCCTGGACTATGAATTAGTTGCATTACTGAGGAGTTTTCTTTCATTTCCGACAATTCTTTTACACTTTCAACTAATTGATCTCTATTTAAATACAGCACAATGTTTTATCTATCGCTCCCATCTTTTCCATTCTCCCCCCGTCTTATTTTTCTTTCCACATGAGCAAACACAGCACACAACTGACAGCCCTGCACAAGAAGCAGTTTGTGTGTGAACAGGAGCACCAAACAGGGAAAGCTTAGGTTGAGTGTGGTTGCTGCATTGGGTCTGCAGCAGGGTCCTTAGTTTCCCACTTGATGTGGTGTGAGTGGGTTTGTGTTTGCACCGCTCCCTATGTCCGTGGATGTGTGTGCAAATCGGTGCGACAACTGCAGCCACAGATTGCAGTGGCCCCTTGATACCAAAGACACGTTTTCTGCATCCCACTCTCCTGCGCGCCGCATCGTGCTCCTCTGTTGTATATGACTCAGTTTGCCTCTGTGAACAACCGGCACGGAGCAGGTGGATGACAGAGTCTGTGGTACGCTGTCTTAGATTTATTACTTCTGCTGTATTGCATCTCTCAGCAGCCGCCACCACGGTCGTACAGGCAGAAAGAAGGAGTTCAGTAGGCCATTGAAATTCACAGTGAATTACTTACAGTGGAAAAAGTGTAAAGTCAAATGAATAGCCTCGGGGTTAAAGGTATGCATACAGCCGTGCCAAGACACCAATTATCCAAATTCAATCATCAAAAAGTGTTTGCATTATTTCATAGTCAATCATTTTAAATGGGAAGGTTTGCCAAGGTTCTTCACATAAATCCTGATAAAGACACCGTCTTCCACTTCTGAATATATGTCCAGTCACCCCTAAATGTCGATGTAAGTACAGTTCAGCAGCATCAGAGAGGAGGAGGAGGAAGAAGGGGGGGGGATCCACTCCTCCTCCTCCTCCTTCTCCTCCACCTCCTCTCCCTCTCTCATTAATGAGCAATCAGTTAAAAACTTTATTGGTCCCTTTGTGCTTTCTCAGCACATTTTTTGCTCCCTCCTCTGTTTCTCTCAACTAAACCATGCAACCACCTTCTTCTCTCTGTTCTCTCCTCCATCCTGCATCCTTTCCATCTGCAAAGCCCCCTCCTTCCATCTCTCCTTCTTCCTTTTGCCCTCTTTATCGCCGTGCTTCATTACCTCTATATCTTCCCTTTCCTCTTTGGCTTTTTCCCCCCCCCATCTCCTTGACTCCCCCCTGTCCTCTGTTGCTGCGTCCTTTCTAAAAACCATGACCAGGGGAAGACAAGCCAGAGAAGAAAACATTGGATGCATATCTAGTGAATACAAAAGAACGAGACAGTTTATTTCACAATATTCACAACCTAGTGGCATTCAAGTGTCCAAGACGTTTGCAAAATATATTTATATATACCATAATTTACATTCAGAGTCACAGTCATATTGAATTTTCCTGCATACACATAAGTTTGTTTATGAGTAAAGATATGTCTACAGTATAAAAAAAGCCTTGTCAAAGCTTATATGATCTATGATTTCCTCCTTTTCTTTTACAAGCTGCAATTTAAATCTCAGACACCTGCACAGACACGCATTAATGTTCAAGTATAAAAAGTGGATATTTGAATTATTTCTTTTTGGCTCGTGTGGATAATCATTCGTGTCTTCGGTAACCAGAAACTACAGCATCCTGCTTTTTTCTTTCAGACCTCACATTGCTGCACCGTGCAGTTTTATAGAAGATGAATTTGAATAGACAGAAAAGATTGCAGTGGCAGTAAGGTAGATATTTTTCTAGGGATGTTAGTATGCTTCCTGCTTTACAAGCAGAGGCACTACAGTACAATATGAAGCAGCTATGATTGTTAAAGATGATGCAGAAATGAATTCCCAGTGTCATCAACTCATTACATAGATTTCTACATTTTAATTACTGTGAAAAAGATTTTTCTTATCACATTGATTTCAAACACCCTCATAAATATGAAACCTTGAGAAAACCTGAAATGAAATTGAAAATTAAATTGAAACTGCTGCCAGGACTCATACTTGGGTTTTTTTGTAACCCTGAACTTTTATACTGTTAAATAAATTCAGTGTTAAGTTCCTGTTCTTCAACATGCAGCACATCAAGTTGCTCTCGAATGAGCTTCTCGATGTGGTGTCTCGTGATGACATTAATAAAACTTTACTGACCTTTATTAATGCTAAAGTATTAATAACACTTTAATATTTAGTGAAGCCAGACTTTTCAGATCATGTAAAAATTATGGATGAGGACTTCTTATTTTTAGGCTCCTTATTTGATAAACTAAATTTTCTTATTTAATGTTAACCTTAAAAAATATTCACTGTTGACTTTGTCAGTTAGTCCACAAACCATCATTGAAATATAATTGAAGTAAGCCACTGATGAGAATGAAAATATGAGCATGATAGTGCACTGTAGGAAAAATAAAAAAATAAAAAAGAGCTCTAATGTTTCTGAATCACAGTCCACTTGACATATGTCACAGTCCACCCCAGATTACTGAAGAGGAAATACTTTATGTCCCAGTCACTGACAGCAATTGTGCTTCCAACAAATCCTTATCCGTATTAATTCTTCAACACCTCCCGCTCCTTCACGTCTTTTCTGTGGCCTCTCAGAGGAAATCTTTTGACAGTGCTTCTCCAAAATTGGGTGCAGCCATAAGAATAGCAATGGTACAGATGATGTTGAAAACACTGAATCCAACCAGGCACAGGCGATCGATGACGGCTGCAGCAAACTGCCACTGCTCCGACACACTCAGCTGACGGTCCTGCTCGCGAACACGTTCCACTAAGAACTGCACCTCCATCAGAAGAGCCTGCAGCTGGTTGTCCACCGCCATCGATCGAATCGTCCCACTGCTGGTATATACGGCAGCTGACCTCCCAACCTCCAGGCCGCACGGACCTGCTGTTGTGGTGCATGGGTCTGGGTCTGGGCACACTGGAGGCTCCTGTGGGGGGCTTCCAAACTTTGATGTGGGAAGGTGGTGATGTATTGGTGTATCTCCAACTGGTCCTCCTCCTGCTGCTGCGCCATCTCCTTCTCCTCCACCCAACCCACTGTTACTCCTCCCATGACTGGTGGTTCTGCTCCTGTGGACTGGTTCCAGTTCTGCAGTGGTCTGGAACGTCTGGAAGCTCATGTAAGGCAGGTGACCATTAGGCTGGGAGTGTGGATTGGGGCTGGGATCCCTGTGGCTGGGATTCGGGATGACAACAGCCTGGGAGTTTAGCCGGTGAGGCAACGGGTGCGACAGTGGGTGGTTGAGCTGTGCCAGGCTGGCTTGCAGGGAGTTGAGGCTCTGTGGAAGGATGGAGGGCACAGGGGTGGGGATGGTTGTGGTGGTCGTGGTGGTGGTGGGAGAGGACAGGGTCTTGCTCTGAGAATCTACCTGGCTGTTGGAGAGAGGAGGCTCCGCTCCCTCACCAGGACGCTTCATCCGCAGAAACCAAGGGACCCACTGCAGCAGAACCAAGTTCACCTTAAAGGACATGGAGTCACATTTTAACTAGAGGTGCGATTTTAACGCATTCATTACAATTTTTTTTTAATTCTTTAATTAATTACAAAAAATTAATGCATTAAAAAAAATTAACTCATTTAATCACAGTTTGCATTTCAAACAACGCAAAACATTTGTCAGTGCATGATTTCCTGGTACACGATTACACTGATGCACATGCAAAGTGCAATATAAGCCTTTCACATGATCATTTATATTTCTGGTTGTTTTACCAGAAAAAAAAGTAGAAGTTGCACTTGATGTTGAATTGTTTTTCTTTTGTTGTTGTTGTTGTTGTTTTTTACCATTTAAAGTCAATACTGTTCTGAATAAAGTATTTAAAGTACTTAAAATGGCGCTTTTACTTTGAAATTTTAAAAAAATGTTGCATTTTGGGGCAAATATTGTTATGTGATTTAAATGCGATTAATCAAGATTGATTAATTACAAAGCCTTGAATTAATTAGATTACTTTTTTTAATCAAGACCCGCCCCTGATTTTAAGACATAAACACACATCCAACCAGAAAACACTCAGACAGCACAAACCTCCTCCAAGGCATAATCCATAACTGATCTCCATCAACCTGTCTCGCACAGACATTATCATCCTGCATGTGTGTGTAGATTTTCCACAAGCCCATTAAGATGTGACAAAAAACAGATTCTGTGGGATTTCAGGATTTTTTCAGACCAGATGCCATCATCTGATCTTTCCCAAAATGTAATCATTTGTTCTTTGGATATTAACCTGTCTCTCAGAAACAAAATGAACTGAGCTGAGTTAATAGATTTTTCCTTAATGTTGATAACATACAAACAGCAGGTGAAAATATAACTGCCTTGTTGGGAATATTAAATATATGTTGTTAAGTACATTAAATTTAGTTTCTAATAATGCTTTAGAAAAGTTTAACACAAGTCAAATTTTTAAGTTTATTGTGATAAATCTCTCATTACTGTAACTCACCCAGCGAGGCATCTGACCACCATCGGGATTGTGATGATGAAACTGGAGAACGATGACTGTGGCTACCACCGACATCCCGACAATCACCATGGTGCTGGCAAAGTACTGACCTGAGACACACATGAGGCTGTGCTGACAAGCTGTACACTATTAGCACTGTCACTGACACACACATACAGACACTTACATGCACAGAAAGAAAG
The DNA here is from genome assembly GCA_900323345.1 of Pseudochromis fuscus. NCBI lineage: Eukaryota > Metazoa > Chordata > Actinopteri > Pseudochromidae > Pseudochromis > Pseudochromis fuscus. The sequence continues at coordinate 22,439 of OOFC01039086.1, forward strand.
AAAAAAACAACAACTGACCAATCAGTGGCACAGAATCTGAAGTGGCAGGCATAATCTCAGCAACCATCAGCATGAAGACAGTCAGAGAGAGCAGAACAGTGATGCCTGGAGGCAGACACAGGACACCAGGGAGCAGAGGAAAAACAAAAAGGGAAGAGAGAACCCCGAAGAGAAGAGTACATGAGTACACGTAGCAGAACAGTATATTTGGTATGCTGCACTTGACTTCTCACTACAATCATTTGTCTTCCTGACACTCCCAGGAAAACTTATTCGATTTTACTCTTTCTCATCATTCCTCCCGCCTTTTCAGTCTTTGTCTCTCCTTGCCTTCATCTCAGCCCTCCTGACACGGTACAAAAGCTCCGACTGAAAGTTTTCCCAGTAATTTTTAACAAAGATTTTAAGAGAAACACCAGAGTGAAATAAGCCAAAGCTTCCACAGGGAAAGCAGGGAGAAGATTTTTATTATCCCACAGTCCCTCGCCCCCATCCCTCTCCTCTCTGCTCTTATTAGTCCTCACCCAGGCTAATTTTCTCCCCAGAGTTGGCAGGTAGCAGGAAGACCAGCAGGGTCATGGAGGAGAGGAGCACACAGGGGATGAGGAGGTTGAGAGCGTAGAACAGGGTTCTCCTTCGCAGTGTCACCACAAATGTAACGTCGGGGTAGGGCTCTGCACAGCAGTCATAGAAAACCTCATGACGACCTCCAGGGACCTCTGAGAGGATGAGGGAAGACAATAAATACAATTAAAATTATAATTAAGAAAATAAAATATGCAGAATTTCAGAAACTCATTATACTTCAAGAGGTGGGAGTGGAAAATGAAATGTATAAGAAAAAGTCTGGCACAGTGCCGGCATAGTAAACCTGTCATGGAACAGAACTGAAATACGCTGTGGAAGTATCCATCATTATTTACTTACTTTATTACCAAACCATTTTCAATGTGTCATATACGGATATTTATATACTGTAAGTGCATGATACCACATAAAAGCATCAGAGCTGGAAGTGTAGTTGTTTATGTTTAGATATGTTTTGGCTGCTACAATCACATCACACATCTAAACTAATAAATCTAACTCATCTTTAGGTTATTCCAGGTACCGTACTGCATGGTGGTAACATAAGCACTGTTACTAAGCAACACAGTCTACCATCCAGGATGCTGACAGTCAGTCCTACCCAGTAGGTCCCACTCTCCGTTGGGCATGTATCCTGACACGTCTGCCTCCTTCATTTGGATGTCCAGCAGCCACCCATCAAATGTCCACGAGCCAAACTTGAGCTCACAGCGCTGGATGTCGAATGGAAACCACCTCACATCGACGTTACACGTGCTGACAAATATTCCTTGAAAGGCAGAGAGGGAGGAGAAAACTTGATTAAGCATATTGCTCAGTTCATCCCTCTGGAGAATGAAAATATTTTATTGCAGTTATTTTTTTTTTTTTAGATATGATTAATCTACTGCAGCATGTGTAATTCTGCATTTATACACAAAGACAGGGCTTGGTTGTAAGGAAAGACTGGGACCAGTAAAACATACCTGGAGGCAGAAACTCACAGAAGCCACTGGAGTTGACCAGGACGTTGGTTTTAAAGGTGGCATCAAATTTATCATGAGCGCTAAAGGACAGTAACACAGTTATATGATAGCTCAGAGAAAAGAAGCAGCACTGGGTGTGTATATGTGTGTTGGTAAGTCACACACCTGTTGTAAAGCAATATGTCAGGCGTCCAGACCTGGTCGGAGGTAAAACGAAGGTTCTTGACTCCTGGATACTCGGACTGGTTCCACTGGAGGTAGTGGTCGTACCACTGCTGGGAGACACAAGTGCAATTCTGGTTTCATATCGCTCTGGCTTTGTGTGTCGTTGTGTTGTTGTATTTTAGTTTCCTTTGTCCTGGACGAAAGGATACTTTTTTTTTTTTTAAAGTTATAATTCTTTTCCCTGTTAAAGGGATTTGCAAAAAGCATTACAACTACACAGATCAATACCAAATTATTATTGTTATTTATTATACTCACCATCTGCAGCCAGGCATTTGTGGTGAGAATCTGATTCTTTTCATCCTTGCAGGACACAAAAGAAACGAGAGAATAAATTTCCATTGACTACATTACTTATTTGAATCTATTGTAAGGGTGTGTAATCGTGTTCTTAAAGTGATTCATACCACATCCATAACCTGCATTAGAGTGAAAGAGAACTGGACGGTGAGAGGCTGGGAGTCGTTGGCCACGGGCCTCTCCATGGGGTTGTAGTCCCTCAGCAGCTCCCTGAGCAGGAAGCGCTGGTGTGGACCCTGCACTGATACTGAACAGATTTAATGGAGGGGAGAATAGAGGATAAAAAAAATGGGAGGGAGTTAAATCACAACACAGAAGAGAACAAGAAAAAAGTGACAGGCAAGAAGAAAGGTCTGTCAGGCAAGACAAGGAGAGAGCACTTTAGAAAAACGGTGCCATTACAATGATAGAGTTTGGGTAAAAGTGCCGTAGAAATTGTAGGAGAATGACAGAAAGAGAAGAAGCACACCAGAAGAAAAACAGTAGACATGCTTCAATAGAGATGAAATACAGGGGGAGTTTATAGGGATATTTTAAAAACAAAACCCGTACAATAACATAAAGACATATTGTTGTATCAATGGCATAAGAAGAGAGCACAGATGGGGGGAGTGATGTGGGGGAGAAGGAGAGGAGAGCAGCCAGCAAGAATCCTGCTCTTACCAATCAATTACGCCTCTGATTGATCACCAGCACACAGTCTTTCCACCATCGTAAAAATGTCGGTTTCATTCCATGCAGGAAATAGTGAGGCAATTAAACACTGAAACACCCCCAGACAGACACACACAGCACTCACAACAATGAGAGCAGGCAACTTTCTCTCTTCGCCCTACAGTGTCGCCAAGGGCTTCAAATCACTTTAGATTCCTTCTCCACAGAGGCAATCCCTTTGATTTGGTGGGAGCTATCATAGGTGGATGTTGGAGGCACGGAGGATAAGTGATACCAGTGCTGTGCTCCGCCTGCAGCCAGACAGCGCCTGCAACTTTTTCATACAGTAAGACTGCTACAGTAACTGGTGGAAGATTAATGCACTTGCTGTGCAGTGTCCAATATAGACTAAATTGACTTTAATTAATATCAATATGACTCCACAGATGGTGTGCCTGTAATTCAGATTAATTGTCCCTTAGTGATCATAATGTCCAGCTGTAGTAAATTAACCACGAGCAGCATCATAATCACCCATCTCTTGTTTTTATCTATCTATCTATCTATCTATCTATCTATCTATCTATCTATCTATCTATCTGTCTATCTATCTATCTGTCTATCTATCTATCTATCTATCTGTCTATCTATCTATCCATCTAATTATTATCTTTTATTATCCTGTTCCTTTTCGGTAATAAAGCATTCTGGCTTGTAGGAGTGTACCTTACCTTACACCATTATCTATATGGAGAAAATGCACAGCTCAGCTATATAATCTGCAGCAAAGATGATTACACATCATAGTGTTGCTGGCTCATCATAAAAATAAATCTATTGTTCCTGTGTGGCTGCAAAACAGTGAGGCGCTGTGTGTCCAGTTATTAAAAACAGGCAGCAGGACATGCAAGAGCACAAACAGCATATACAGCAGCGCATGTAGAAAACACACACTTGTTCGAGCACAGTCTCACTCAAAGCACCAGGGAAAGTCACTCACCCCGAAGCAGAGTCGCGAGTATCAACAGCCAAAGAGCCACAGCTTGCCTCATACTGCATTCCTCTGTATCAGCAGGGAAAGAGTGACAGAGGGAGGGAATAGAGAGAGAAGATGAGAGAAGACGACATAAGGAAAGTGAGGTAAAATAAATAAATAAAAAATCAGGGTATGAAGAGAAAGAGAGGCTGTAGAAAATAAGTGGAGAGAGCTTGATACCAGTGGCAGAGGAGGGACAGGAAGAGAAAGGAGGAGGAACAGAGAGATGGAGAGTGGGTGAGAAATGCACTGAAACGAATACTCCTCTAAAGAGAGAGATGCTGTGTGTTGGAGTCAATCAGATATTGAGAGATGGGTATATCCTGACCTGTGCTCTAACTCACTCTTCAGGCGTCTCTGCTCACACATTCCTGCAGACTGCATGATTCGCAGTAATCTGTTACTGCATGTCAGTAATCCTCCATCATTTTACTATCACTCAGTCGCTGGTTTTCTGGGTTGATGGGCATCAAAAGCAGTTCTGCATTTCTGAGGAAAAAGAGAAACCCTCCAGGTAATGGGATTTTCTAGTAGCTATTGTCCAAGGGTATTTTAAAATCATTATTTTATATCAGTATTTTTAAGTTAATTTTATACTTTTGCATTCACACCAGCTCGAGGAATATTTCAAAGCTGTTTTTGAACTGGTCAAATCTGTTAACAGTGCATTTGCAGAGTAATGCTGACACCCACTGGATATGTCAGTAAAGTGCATTGTAAGCACAAATATTTTAGTGAGAAATTTAATGTGTGCACCAAGTTTCCCAAATGATCTTTGACCTGTTTCTATATTCAAACTAACAGTGTGTCTCTGTGACTATGTCATGTTGTGAGCTGATTAAATTCAGCACACTTTATATAACTTCATTTATGATATATAAACTTATAAGAGATTTAAATAAGAGATTGTATCATGAGATTGTAATTCCTAATCCTCAACTATTTACAAAAAAAAAATCAACAGCTGTTTACTGCTTTTACATCACTTAATGTTACAAAAAGACATTAATGATATTTTTAAAGAATTTGTTTTATTCTTAAAGTTTCCAAATAACTGTGGAAACAGTTTAATGTGTATGTGTGAATCATTATAGTCCAGAAAATTATTAAATGATGCAAAAATTCAGATTAATGTGAAAATTCATGTGTGATAGACTGAAAAAAGATTAAATTTACCATAGCCATACTTTTCATTTTGGTGTAGTCTATGAACCTGTACATAACCCATTGCCCTTATCTTTAATTTGTTGATTCTGTTTTTAATTATTTATTGACTTAAGTGATCATCATTTTTGTTGGTTAAGGTCTTTGTAAACATCTACATTTTATGCAGATCAATAATCCTAAAGCAAAGTTCAATATTTGTTTTTGGAAAAGGTGACAGAGCAACAGAGAAAGAACCAACTGAAGCTTGTAGATCTTGCAGCCTGCTGTAGCAGAACATAATGGTCAACCCAATTAAAGCTATTCTCAGTTGCTTTGTCTCAAACCAGCACCACATAGTGGGTCTGCAGAAGAACCTGACCTGCTCAAAACTATTAGTTTATCTCTCAAAGGTTATTTTAGTAACTTGGCAGTCCCATCAGAAAGGCACACGCTTGTGTCAATGTTTACATAACAAGCTAGTCAGAATACCATTTTGCATGAAGGTGATTATATGATGTGGAAGTTAAACAAGTACTTTTGAAAATCTCAGGTCTGATTGAAAAAAAATAAATAAATTAAAAATTAAAACAACAACAACAACATATATATATATATATTTGAAAAAAAAACACATTAGAGACCTTTGTCTTTGTCTGGTTGCAATACACTGGCGTAAGCCTGTGGAACCCTGTTTGGGCTGAAATTCAATAAATAAGTCCATTATTATGAAATATAGGCGTTCATTATTACCAAATACTTGCCCATTATTATGAAATACTTATCTATCATTATGAAGTATTTCCCATGAAATATAGGTAGTATTGTGTTATTTCATCGTGGTTTAATGCATAATAGTTTATTTCAGAATGGCTTTTTATCTAAGGATGGTGTTTTAAAGAATGTGTTTTTATCTCTGAAAATATCAGAGCAGATTTTTAATTTAGATTTATCTTGATAAATCAACAGCGGATTATTAGGTAGAATTACCAACTACCAATTAAACCTCTCAAAACTACAGTCCATGTCAGAACAAAAGCATTTTGACTAGAGTGGAGAAGGATCAGCCAGTGAGTGCGCAGAGCCAACCTCTGGTCCCACCACTCACTGCCAAAATGTCTTATGTAAAACCTCATTCTTATGATTTAAAAATTCTGTAAAACATCACCGTTAGATTAAAAAAGCCATCACCTATTATGCATTAACCTACAATTAAATTTAAAAAAGGGAATATATTTTATAATAGTTACTAAATCTTTCACAATAATGGGAAATATTTAATAATAATGAATAAGTATTTCATAATGATAGACTCATTTAATTGAATTTTCACCCAAACGGGACTGCATATGTGACAGCTCAATATCTAAGAGCATAGCCATTTTTAAAGCTTATCAACCATGTCTGTTACCAACAAGCATGCGAAGGATAGAGCTGAAAAATATTGGAACCTTGCCGTTGTTGCCTGCGTCATTTACATGCGCCGCGTAGCTGTTTGTGTCGGCCGCAAGTGATTGCGTCACTTCTTCGCGCACCAGTTCTTTGATTGTTTCTATCACCGCATTAAAATATTATACAGCAACAAGAGCCCAGAGTGGGGAAACCCTGCGAGTTGAGGTAACTGCTTGAAGTCGTGAGATATACTGTAATCATTTGTTAGGATTTGAGCGAGGAGTAGTTTAGTGTTGTTGCATTACCACAGAATAAAAACTGGTTGTGCTGCAGGCGATAGTTGGAAATGGTGCAGTGCCAGTGCGGTGCACCGCTGTCTAGCAGGCTAGCTAACGTTAGCTGGGGGAGGAACGATGTTCAGCTGGGTGCTGCTGCTGCTGCTAGCTCAACATTTCCTCTTCATGTCGCTTTTACCGTAGCACATGTGAAAAGTCCAAAGTCAGAGCTCATGTGTTTTGGTGCTTTAAAAAAAACAAACAAAAAAACAAGTTTGTGTAACCTGTAGCTTTGTAAGTTATGTCTTTGTGTTCGGTAACAGCCGTACCTTGGTCGTGTTCTTTCAAAGTCAAGCAATTGCAGCAGATAACGACAACGATGTTTGAGTTTTATCTGCTGTCCCGACAGTGATCAACTCTTCATAAACAATCCTAACCTGTTTAAAATTGGTAGCAGATAGTGTATTTCGCCTTACGTAAACTCTTATAATGCATGAATGCAAAGCGTCAAACAGCTGGATTATATCTTGTACTAAGAGTAGTTAACTACAAATATAACTGTATTTTCAATAACATTACTTGGTTAAAAAACTTGTGTAATAATAGTTGCGTGTATAAAGTATGGTTTAAGACAACTTGGTGAATATCATATACTTCAAATACATTGCTTTGTTCACAAAATGTGATGGAACACAGATTTTTCCAACGCAATTCATTTTCTAGTGATAACACTCACCTTATGAAACATAAATGGTGAGATGGTAAATCCAGCAACATTACAGATTTCATGCTTGAAAATGGCTTATATTTTTTGTCTCTTTTCTATGTTATTTTTCCTTCTTTTCACAATATTGTTACTAGATACAAATATCATCGCAAAGCTGTCACGCTTTGGTGTGATATTTGTATCTCCCAAATTGTATTACATTACTACCTGCGTCCATCATCGTTTTCTTTCCTTGTTTTATTTTTAATGTGAGAATCTGATCTGGGCATGTGATGTCTCCTCTGCCTCACTGTCACTGTGCTGTGTGTAGGATGCCCTTGTTTGTCCACGGTAACACAGGCGCTTTAGTTGTTCCCAATTGGATCACAGGGCGACCTCTGTAAATATGGAAACCCATCAAAACAAATAAAAGAGCTCTACTTTTACTGCTTTTGAAATCCTCTGTAATTGGCTCTGTCCATGTGTGGCTCCGGTGCGCAGCTACTGGTCACGTGACCACAACAGAAACTTAACTTTCATTCTTTAGAAATGAAATCGAAACTCGCGCTGTCCCTGTTTTGTTTCTACTAACACCGTCAGGCTGTGCTTTTCATCAAAACTTTCGTGGTGTAACACTAAAGCAACGTATTTCACAACAGCAGCGTATAAAAGCGAGGGACATTACATCGGTTTTTATTGTGGAGGCTGCGGACAGACCCTCGTTGATCCAAATCAGAAGACCTAGAAGACACCTCTTACAAATTCAGCCTACAGATAGTTTTATAGTCGTTTTCATCTTTTTTTTTATCACGTGCTGAGTTTATGTGTTTTTACCCTGCAGCTTGTGTCTTGTATTTTGCTAATATTTTTCATTTTCTGAGTTTCGGATTAAGTCGTCCGACCATTGGAAAGCTGCAGAAGCACCGACGTCACAACTTCCTTCTTTCTCTACCGCTGATACTTTATTTTGAACTACTCTAGGTGAGATCCAGACTACTGTGTGGGCCTACGGGGCCTTTTGCTACCTGTAAATGTAGAAGTAAATGTGAAAACGTGCGCTGAGCTTGACGTATTGACAAGGTTTCGTTTCTGCAGGGACACCAAGGTCTCAGTGATGGAGGAAAGGGGGACTTTGAATAGCAAGCTGTACTTTAGGTTGCGCTTGTCTTTGTCTTGGCATGACAGCATAAAGTGTGCAGAAGAGTTGATTCATCAGTTGTCAGATGGAGAGTCTTGTTTCTGCCTAGGCGCACAACAGAAAAGAGCATAATAACAGTAGGTTGTGAAAAACAAAGTTGTTATTTTGGCTGTCAAATGTTGCTTTGAATCAGGGTCAAAATGAGTCAGCTCCAGCCTGATTTGGCCCTTGGGTTGTGGGGCCTGTCGGACCCTATTACCATGATGAACCAACAGTATGGTGTTCTCTATTAACGTGGCAGTGTTTGGGCCTGCTCAGCTCTATGTGACATACAGTCAGTGGTGCTGACTGGGCCAGAGGGGATGAAACCTGACTCAGTATTGGGTGTCTCCTTGTTGTCAGTCTCACTGATATAGACATTATTGAGTGTTGTCAGATATGACACTTGAGGCACAATCAATGTTTGTTTCTGCCATAGAAGGATATTGGAATTCTGGACAGTGTACTTCAAAATCTACTCATCAGTTCACTTAGTGTTTTCTTGTTGTGTTTGTATATAGAGAGGGGAAATTAAACTAGCTCTACAAACAGTGTTATTACAGCCAGGACTGTTTGCTAGCAGCTGCAAGGTTTTCTGTCCACAGCTTGTGACTGACGGCCTTTTTACTTTCTTGTGTCCTTGGAGCTGTCTTTTTTTGTCTGCATCATTGTCTCACTTTCCCCCTCTGCTTGGGATCCAGATGAAGCAATAATTTGTAAGGCCAGAAATAATACAGAATAGTCACAAGTAGGTCTGAATTATTAATCAACCTCCTTTTACCTTGGGATTAAGTTTCAGTGTGACTGAGGGGGATTGTATGTCACCCTGCAATATCCTTGTAGACCGACTGGGTTATAATCTGGAGATATGTGCAGCAACAATAACAATGGAACTGTACATCAGAGTTTATCCTCTGCAGATAACCTTCAACTTTCCATAACAACCACATCTTTGATCGGTGACTGTTGTATGCTGCATTACAGGAAAGCAGTCGTGTTGGGTGATGCTAAAAACTGTCCTTGGAGCTGGTATAGATTCACTGACTTATCCAAGGACACTTGAGCAGGTTGGAGAGCTGCCAGCAGGGCCTGAACTTGTGTTATTGGCTGGACTGACAGTTTCTCCTAACCTCCCGGCTGATCCTCATTTTTCACCATTCAGTTTTCTCACTGTTATTTATTAATATTATCCTGACTTTGCCCTCTGTTTGTATTTCAGGTGCTCTCAGTGTGTCCATCAGGGTATTCTCTTTGTGCTAAAGGACGTGCATGAATACATAAGCCGCACAGCCAGCTGCATCGGCCCCCTTTGCGCTCAACCCCTGCGCTATGAGCAGAGGTAGAGGAGGGCCTTCCAAGGAACACTACTACAGGCATCCACCACCCCACTTACAGGCCAAGGAGAATTACTATAGAACTGGCACTGCCCCACTCTCCCCCAGAGCTGGCCCACAGCAGAGCCCACATCAAAATTATTACAACAGTCCGGCCCACCCTGCAGTGCCCATACAGTCCCTCTCTCCTCTTATCCCCTCCGCTCCCCCCAGACCAAGCCACATCAAAGGGGTCCCTATATCTGTGGTCCCTAATAGCTCACATAATCAGAGTCACGGTGCCAGTGAGATTCCCAATTCGTTTCATCATAAACAGGTAGAGTTCCTAAGAGGGCAGATCTCTGAGGCGCCACAGTTCAGACCCAGAGGAAGAGGGGGAGTGGTACCTGGCAGACCACCTGGTTCCATATACCACCCCCAGTCAGGGTACAGTAGATATCCAAACAGCAACAACAGCAGCCCTAGGGGAAGAGGGGGCTACAGCCAGGACCGGAGTTTCTCCTACCCAGCGGGACCCTCACGAGGCCCTGCAGGCCCTCGACACCTGAATCAAAACCACTTTCAAGCTACAAACCAAAGCCAGTACTCCAACAGACAATGGTGCGGCCAAATAGACACTCTGTGTGACGATTTTCCCAGTTTGTCTCTTCATCGAGACAGGCCCAGCAGAGGTGGAGAAGAAAGGTTTGACAGATATTCTTCATCTAGCCGTTCATCAAATTCGGTCATCAAAGTTAACATCACTCTGACACCTGACATACAGGACCAGGTCCACAGGGCTTTGGCTGCTTTGAAGCCAGGGGAGAGCATCGCTGCTAAAGTATTGGCCAGAAAATTGCATCTGCCCAAGAAAGTAATCAACCAGGCTCTCTACTCTTTAGAACGCTCACAGACAGCCTCCAAGCAGGGAGACCTCCCTCCTGAGTGGACACTGTACAGAGAACCCCTCAGAGGCAAGGAAGATCAAAACTCTAGAGTACAAAGTTCACCTTCTCACTTGTGTGTTAGTCCTGAACACCCTCAGACACCTGAAGCCAAGGTTGACCGAGACACAGAAAACAGGGGACAGGCCAAAGACGAGGACTCTGATACAGAATCCAGTTCTTCTGACTGCTTCTCTGTAAAGTCGTCTGACTCTGAAAGATCCCAGTCACCAGCAGAAGGTCGACACCACGACGGACAACATCCCGGCACTCTCAGCTCCCCTGATCCAGAGCTTAAGGTTGCTGTGATGGCAGAACAGAAGGAGCTAGTTTTGCAGTACCTCCTGGAGTCAGGAGAGGCAACTGCTCTTGTCATGGCAAAAAATCTAGGTCTTAGAAGTGCCAAGCACGTCAATCCTACGCTCTACACCCTGGAGAAGCAAGGTGAAGTCATTAAGAATAGTTCAGTCAACCCTCCCACCTGGGAGCTCTCCAGCCGTCGCAGAGAGAGGATGGAGAGGAGCCTTAAAGCTGCAAAGAGCGCCCCAGCTGCTGTGGTTGAGATGGAAGAGGGAAGAGGGTCACCGCTACCACAAATCCCAGGCCTCGAGCAAGACGGCTGGATCCCAGAGCAAAGCAATAGTGAAGCGGTAGGTGAAGCTTCAGCATTTTACATGGAGTAACTTTAACTTCTCTGATAGTATTAGGCGGTGTCCTTTGTTTTTAATATAGAAAGATACCTTAAGAATGGCATGGCTGAAAATAAAAATGTAACGGCCAAGATTCAAATTAAAAGAGGATGATAGATATGTTACCTTAAAATTCAAAACATAACTTGAACTAAAATGAAAACTCCAGTCAACTTCAGTGGATACCAACAGTTTATAGGCTATGCAAATATTTCCCCCGGTATAACACAGTATGGTATCTAAAGACATTAGTGGAAGAGTTCAACATTCACTTTGGGAAAATAGTTTATTTGCTTGCTTGCTCTTTATGCCACGGTCAATCACCCAGCTGCTGGCTCGAGACTTGAGTTTACCCAACATGAATGAGATGAGTATCAGTCTTCTCATCAACTCTCACTGAAATGTGAACTGTGTGTGTAGTTACCAAGTGATACCAAACTTAAAAACCTTGTAGTAACCCCTTAACCTCACTTTTGCCTCTTCCATCTCATTCCTCCCTTCAGCCCCTGTCCTTTACCCCCTGTAAAGCTGAAGAGACCAATGAGGACCAGTGGGCCACTGATGACATCCCAGAATTCCTCAATGCTATTCGCAGAGAGACTGATGCTGAAAGGGCAGCAGAGAAAGCCAATGCCAACGCCAACGCCAACGCCAACGCCAACACCGTGGGGACTGTTGCCGTGTCACTGGCTGCTCCGCCCCCACAGAACCTGTGGGCCAAATTACAGGAGGTGCGCCTGAAGAACCCTGTCAGTGGCCTCATGGAGTATGCCCAGTATCTGGGCCAGAACTGTGAGTTCCTGCTACTCGACCAGTCAGGACCCTCCCATGACCCACGGTGAGTGATGTGACCAAACTCTGTTACAATGTCGGTGTGTCTGGATTAGCTCTACACACACTGTATTTTGGAGAAAAATATCAGATTGGTAAATCTGTATCAGTGGATGACTGACTTAACCCTTTTCCAGCTTGAACCTCTACCAGTCCGCCTAATCCATACACCCAGACAGAACACACCAGTTTACCAGGCCATGTGCTTGTGTTTATTTAATTATGCAAATTTACCCAGAATGCAAGTGGCTGCCGAAAAAGGGAATAAGAAGTCATACATTTGGCCATAATGGCAGAGCAGGTATTTAAACATGGCTTTTTGTTCACGTTTTGTACGATTTACTTACTTTACAAAAATGTTGAATATCACTGATTATTCCCAGGAAACGGGAATAGGTCGTTCAGGGGGCCAATGATCTCCGGAGAATGCTGATGAAAGGGTTAAAGTATCAGTAAAGGAAAAACTGAAATGGCTCAACCCTCCAGTCCCTGGAATATATATAAAAATAAACAAGCTTTTGCCGACACGGGAGGGAAAACACTTTAAAAACCCAGGCTGTTGAAAGCTACCTGTTGTTTCATTATGTTGTATTTATCCTGGTTTGTTTTTCCACCTGTACATTCATTACTGTTGGATTCATAGTCTGTAAGCAGTAAATCTGCTTTAATGAAGTCCATCCAAGACTGAAAGTTACTTTGCTTTTAGTCTTGGTAAATCTTCCATTAATAATGCATTGAATAGTCCATGTGTGTATCTTTTTGTTCTTCTGTTAGATTTCGCATGCAGGTGATGCTGAACGGGAGGCCGTTTCCAATCGCAGAAGCTTCCAGTAAAAAGGTTGCAAAAAAGGATGCTGCTGCAGCCACCCTGCGCATTCTCATCGGAGAGATGCAGGGAGGGCCGAGCTCTGGGGAAGAGGGAAACTCTGCCGGTATGGACCAAGGGATGGAGCTACCCACAGACACCAGCGTAAGTTTTTTTTTTTTTTTTTAATGTGTGAAAAATGAGACCCTTCTTCATTTTCAGAAAACAAATAGAAGTTGGTCACGGCTTGCATTTATGCACACTTGATAATAGGGAGCACTGGATGTTGTACACCTGAGTGGGCACTGTAAATGGATGTTTGATTAACTGTGCAGAGCAAAACAGTGTTTGTGTTAATTATCTCATTTTGCAGCTCAATTTAAAAACTGTCACAACGACTTAAGTCCTAAATCACTGTTGCGTTGTGTTACATGTTTTTGTGTCCTCGCTCTACCAGGGGTCTGCTGAAAACGCGGGGGGGATTTTTGGGTCCAGTAGTGCGGAAGGGATGACGGAGGGACCTCGCCAGCCCCTGTCCCGCTCTCTGCCTGGTGGGAAGAATCCGGTGTCTGTGCTAATGGAGTACAGCCAGCGCAGTGGGAACGCCATTGAATTCATCATCACTGGGCAGGCAGGTCCACCACATGACCCAAGGTACTGGCTCCTTCACCTCCCTCTGAATCTGTCCCTTTGGGTGCTGCCCTCCCTCCACACTACATCTTCTTAGACTAACTTCCACTGTGGTCATGAGAAGTAGCTATTTCTGCTCAGTCTGTCCTCAGTACTGCAGTCATCTGACAAGTACACAATACCAACTCTGTCCATTATCTCAGTTCCACTTTCCTCTTTAAGCCATCCCTTTAGGCCGCTGGCTTGGAAATACAGTCAAACTTTGTGTTCCCTCCTATCTTTGTCTACAAAAGTTGCATGTACAGTATCTGTGTTGATCACTAGTACGCCATAAGCTTTAGTGTCATCCAGCTCATTTTTTTTTTAAATGTGAAGCCACAAAGTGTTTAAAGTGTGTGATCTCAGTTCTCTTACACCTTTTTCACCTTCTCTGTCCTGTGCTCAGGTTCATGTACAGGGTGAAGGTCGGTGACAACCTTTTTGCAGAGGCCTCGGCTCCAAGCAAGAAGGCCGCCCGCCAGCTGGCAGCAGAGGAGGCTGTCAAAGAACTGATGGCTGATGGGAAACTGCAGCTCAACAAGGTGTGGAGTGGGAGGCAGAGAAGTTTGCATATCCCAGAAAATGAATGGAGTACTTTTTTTGAAAAACAACAGATTACTCAAGCTGGAAGGAATGATGTTATCATCTGTGCCACACTCAGCTCTCTTTGTGCAACCATTCACATTTCTGTTTGACTCCACCCCTCCCCCCCGTCTCTCCTTTCCAGCCCCAGTTGCCTCTGGGCCCCTCCAGCGATAGTGATGGGAGTGTTTCTGGGACAACATGCCCCTCTTTGCCTCCTCTAACAGCAGATGAGTTACGAGCAGCTCATGAGGCAGGGGTTGGCGACCTCATCAACCACCTGAACAACAATGCAGTGTCAGGTCTTCTGGAGTATGCCAGAGCCCGAGGCTTTGCTGCTGAGATCCGCCTGGTGGGCCAGTCTGGGCCCCCACATGAGCCGAAGTATGTGTGAGCCGCATGAATGCACAAAAACTCACAATTATTTATAAACACCAGTTACTATGTCCTCAGAAAATATGTGCTTTGTGTGTAATTCAGATAACATTTTGGAATTTTTCGACTTTAATTTTTGCCTCTTTATCCAAGTCCTATTGTTGTTTGTTGTGCTGGAAACATCAAACATCAACACAACAAGAAAAATGATCTAATGGTTGTTTTAAAATAGTCGTAGTTTCTTTGGGATTCTTGTCAAATTCTCCTCTGATTTATTTTCCCATTGCCAATCCTCTTCAGGTTCACCTATCAGGCCAAGCTGGGCGGACGCTGGTTTCCTCCAGTCTGTGCGTCCAACAAGAAGCAGGGGAAGCAGGAGGCAGCAGATGCTGCTCTGCGGGTTCTGATTGGAGAAGCTGAACGGGCAGCTCGCACCGGGGAACTCATTCCAGCTGAGGTACCCACTGGGCAATAATTTCACATATTTTATCTTGAAAGCTAAATATACACAGGCTCTGAAAAAGCTTTGTCTGGCTCTACGTGGGATTAAAGCAGTACACAATGAGAGGAACGGCAGAGGTATACTAGCATGTTTTGCTTACCTTAATTACCTGCACTGAGAGATGAAGCTTAAACTAATCCATAGTAAATGCCTCCAAGATAAATCAGCAAACACTTCACTTGATATCCTGACAAAATGATATGTGCAGCTGGAATACTGTGTCACCTCATATGAAAACAAAAGCAATCTGAAATAAACTGCAGGTTATAATTCAAACATTTACTTTATTAACATAAGATCTTATCTGTCTTATGTCTGTTACTATGGAGCAGCTGTTAGAAGTCATGTCTCAAAACAACATCTTGTCCATTACATATGTGGAGAATAATGTTAATTATTTGGTCTTTTCTTTCTATGTTTCCTGTCTTCTCCTGTATTCATTGCTCTTTGTAGCTACCAGTGAGCGGCAGCACTTTGCATGACCAGATAGCAATGTTGAGTCACCAGCGTTTCAACGCCCTGACCACACGTATCCAGCACAGCCTTCTGGGACGAAAGATTCTGGCCACCATCGTGATGAGGAGGGGCGAGGGCCTGGGGACTGTTGTCAGCCTGGGAACTGGTATATTAATCACATTTACTGTATAATGTATGAAACACACGAGGTGGTGAAAATTGGGTAGAACAAAAAATTTTGTGTGACTGCAGTTTTCCGTTATGTTTAGTTGTACGGGTTTCACTGCTCAGAGGCATTTACTGTCACACAGCTGAAACTGAACTAGGTCACTGCAGAACCGAGAGGCGTTGCATTGTCATGTTCTTTGACATTGAATGTGTCTCTCTTGTTTGTTTTCTTTTTTTCTTCCCCCGTCAGGAAATCGCTGTGTTAAAGGGGAGGAGCTGAGCCTTAAAGGGGAGACTGTTAACGATTGCCACGCTGAAATCATTTCCAGAAGGGGATTTGTTCGGTAGACATGCACATCTTGCTCCCGTTATCAGAGTTTCTCTTACAATTCTAAAAATACTCCCTCTTCTCTCACACTCAGTCTGCTGGACATTATTTATAAGTCTAACTCACCGTCTCCTTTCCTCTCAGGTTTCTGTACAGTGAGCTGCTCAAGCACTATGACGGCGCAGACGACAGTATATTTGAGCCAGCGGAGAAAAACAAACTGCAGATCAAATCTGACATCACCTTTCACCTCTACATCAGGTTGGGAGTATCAGATGTTTTCTTTCTCCTTGTGCGCCTCCCCTTCAGCATCTTCTCATTATTTCCCGTCCGATCAATTACTCAAATACATCAGTGCTTCATGTTTAGATCCATGTGATTCCTCCTCTTTTAAACTGCATGTCATTTTGGTGTGTGTCATATCGTATAATCCTATGTTTCTTCTTTTTCTCTCCCATCCTCAGCACAGCACCTTGTGGGGACGGCGCTCTGTTCGACAAGTCGTGCAGTGAGGCAGGCGACGAAGTGGAGGGCCACCAGCCTCTGTTTGAGAATGCTAAACAGGGCAAGCTTCGCACTAAAGTGGAAAATGGTGAGACGCAGAAGCTGTTATGAAGTGTGTTTGAAAGAAAACGACTCTACACCTTTGTCACTGTGTGTGCTGCTGCTTTAACCAGGTGAGGGGACCATCCCAGTGGAATCCAGTGCCATTGTGCCCACTTGGGACGGCATCCAGCACGGAGAAAGGCTGCGAACTATGAGCTGCAGTGATAAGATCCTGCGCTGGAACGTACTGGGCCTGCAGGGGGCGATGCTCAGCCATTTCCTGCATCCAATATACCTGAAGTCCATCACGCTCGGTAAAACATACTGTTGGATAAAAATGGTTATTAGTGCAGATAATGGCAGTTATCAGTGAGAGTTCATGTCATTTAAACTGGATGAACTCCCAGTTTTCCGCTGCATGTTGGCTCAGCTTCCTGACTTCCAACCTGTGTTTGCTGCTGTGCCCTGTCAGGATATCTGTACAGCCACGGTCACCTGACACGTGCCGTTTGCTGCCGACTGGCCAGAGATGGTGAGGCGTTCGCCCAAAGTCTTCCTCCTCCCTTCAAGCTGAACCACCCTGAGGTAACCACGCAAGTTTCTGGCAATGTCACACTTGGACATTAATCAGGATTATTGAGGTCATTCTCACTAAATCCATCAATTAAGCTGCCAGGACTCCTATTTGTGCCTGCACGGCTGTTTTTCGTAGCTCGTCTTATTTAAATTTGGCTCATCCATCAATTAACAAGCAGCAGGTAGGTCACCATTGCACCCCCGGCAGTAGCTGGCAGTTACACACATCTCAGCGTGTTCCTTGTTGTAGCCTGTTTTAAACACTTACTTGGCTTTCATTCAGACATCTGTGAAATTTGGCTACTGCTATGGCTGTGTCACATCACCGATACATGCATTACGCTGTTACTTGCTGACTTACATTGAAGCACTAAATTAACCCACTTGAACAAAATGTGCTCTCTGAATGTAGGTGGGCAGAGTGAGTGTGTACGACTCCACACGTCACACGGGCAAGACCAAGGAGTCCAGTGTGAACTGGAGCTTTCCAGACCAGCACACTGTAGAGGTGCTGGACGGGACCAAAGGAAAACTAGACGGGTATGCAATATGTCATGTCACTCTACTAACTTGCATTGCTCCTGATAGTGACACAGCATTTTCTATCAATACTGTGAATGTTTTTGTATTTAACAGCTTTGTAATTCATTGTAGTGCTGCAACACACAACTTTTGTTTGGTTTTTATCAGTTGTGGATCAGTGTGACATTGATCAAACACTAATTCCTTGTCCAATGACATCCCTAAAATCAGATTTAAACACTTCAATACAAATTGGTTGTTATAAATCAGTTTGTGTAACTACAGTTTTTTTCCACACACCACCAGCGTTAAGCAGTAGAAACAATTGACAGCACACTATAACATACAATCAGAAGTTTGATTTTCTTGCTTCAGTTAATCTGAACAGTGAGTAGCAGCAGTGAAATCAGCTAAACAGGACACTCTGCATAATCAGTGGAAACATTGGCTCATGCCAGACAAACCATGAAGTTTTTCCTAACTGTCACACTCGTTTTGCATGTTTTTATTGACACTCAGCTAAAGAGCCCTCGCATGTCTTCCTTCCAGGAACAAACTGGCCGTGTCCCGCGTGTCCAAGTCCAACCTGTTCTGTCTGTTCCGCTCTCTGTGCCAGCGGTGTGGCCGCACCGACCTCCTCTCCCTGCCCTCCTACGCTCAGGCCAAGATGTCGGCCATGCCCTTCCAACAAGCCAAGCAACAGTTCTTTCAAGCTCTCAGCGTCCACGGCTACGGAGCCTGGATCGGCAAACCACTGGAGGAGAAGAGCTTTGAGTCAGGGGAGGGAATGGGGAACAATGGAGCGAGTGTCGCTTCAGGACACGGAAACAGTAGAAACGGTGGAGCGATGGAGTACAAGCAAGACGAGGCGTAGAACAGTGCAGGGTGCTTCATTAAATAGATAAAGAAATAAAATGTGGTGGGAGAAAAGCACAAAGCAGGGAGAGGTCGAAAGGAGTGGATGTCATAAAGGAAAAGGACAATCAAACAATGTGGAGCCAGTGGCCAGGACTGTATCTTCAGATGGAACATGGTTAAAGGCTGGTGAGACGGAGTGATGAAAAGAGACAGAATAAATAAAGGGCAAAGCCTGAAGGATGAGTGAGGTCAGAGTTAATAAGACAGAATGAGAGAGATCCACAGGGTGCAAACAATATTGTAAACACTACATGAACAAAGAATTAGTTTGAAGTCAGTAAATCACCACAGCAAACACTGCTACAAAGCTCGGTTGCACTAGTTTTCTAAACAGTTCCTGTTTGTCTGCCTCCTCCGTTCTGTTTAGGTTCGCTTCAGACTGTACTTTCAGTTTTTCTGTTGCTGTGGTGTATGGTATATACTGTTGGTTTTTTTCCACAGTTTCAGTTGTTACATAAAATCATTTTTGCCAGTTCTTCAACCATTGCAAATGCAGTCTGGACCCAGATAACCAGTCCTCACTAGACCACTGTTTGATGTCTTTGTTTGCTAGGAGAGTCAGACCAGATGACTTTTATCTGGCTTTTATCTAAATGTGACCATGCATTGTAGCGGTGTTTGTAATTGTGATTAAGTTAGTTCAAAGTTAAAGTCTTCTGTCATGAAGTGCGTCTTTTTTCAGCATTGAAATACAAACAGCTGCTTTTAGGACAGCAACCTCAAACAGGGAGACCCTCAGCAGGACTCTTGATTTATTTTATGTTTTTTTTTTTAAAGTGCACTAACCTTGAAAAGTAAACTTGGAAATAAGTCCTTCCACAGTACAGTCCCAGCCAACAATGTTCACAAATATTTACTGTACATAAGATCAGGGTGAACTGATCACTGTCCAACATTTAAGGCTTTATCTCCTGTACACACTCAGAAGTTTCCAGTCAGACTCTGGGTTCATCCAGCTGTAAAATTAAAACTGACTGGACATCCACAGCTGTCCATCTCTCCACATGCTGTTGCCATGGTTTCCATTAGCACGGCATAGGCTGGTGCAGCCTTTTGATCGGTCCACTAATTTGTCTGAGCTTTCAGGGCTTTCATTTGAAATAACTGATGTCACGACCTCCAAGAAGTACAATAGCTCTGTTCTATAGCTTGTATGTGTTTTTTGAGTGTTTCTTTGTTCGTCTTCACTTTTGTCATTGTGGTCGTCAGCAGCTGGCCATGCTACAAAGTCCTGGAGAGCCTCACAAGTCCTGCCTGCAGCCTGCCTGCATTTTTTTTACATCTCAATAAGAAAAGGCTTTCAGGTGTTGTTGCGTGGCAAGTTCCTGAAGTGAACGAAGTGAGGACGGTTTTATTGTCTGTCTTTGATTTGGATGGATGATCCAATATATACATGAGTTGTATACAAATACATGAACACACAGATGTCCAGTGGGATCCAGAGGTCTGAGCCCAGTTCCACAAAAAGATCATTTATCAGATGTTGCATCAAATAATTTATTTCCTGAAGTGTTGCAATTTTTTATATTTTAGAAAATTGTCTTTAAAGAAGTTCAGAAATGTTTGCTGTATTCTCGTGCATAGAGGCCTCAACGTGTTTTGTTTTTTCATGTCAGATATGTATCAGGCTCCAGTTTGTCTCTCACAGATGTTCATTGTGGTGAAAGTCTGATAACCAGAGACAAAAGCTATGCAACCCAGCTCGCAGCGGTACTTCGGACGGTTTTGTGTACATTTTAACATGTGTAGTCTCTTTGTTTAGCTGGAAAATTTCTCTTTATTTTCCTAATGTTTTAAGCCTGGTGTTAAGTTCATTTTTACTGTCTCCAGCAGTGATATATACAGAGATATATACGACTGCGTGACCCTTGGAAAAAGCTCAAACTGATCTAGTTGCACCATTAGCTACAATATAAAATACATATAAAAAATCTAGTAATATAGCAAAGCAGAAAATTCGTGTATGTGCTGCATTTCTTATTGTCTTCATCCATGTCAACTCTAAATGTGTTTCAATAAAAGCTTTAAATGAAGACATTTTGTTTTAGTTTTCACTGTGAACATGTAAAGTTGTTAGTGGGCTCAGACCTCTGGACCCCACAATAAATAGATGTTTGAGTGTAGTGCTGTGTAGAAACAGTATGTGTGTGTGTATGTATATGTGTAGGTGTAATGTATATTTTGTAAATCATCTAAAGTGTTTTTTCTATATTTTTTTCCTGATGTTTTAGTTCAATTGCAATTAAATCTTTTTTTTCCCTTTTTTTTTTACAAATGACTTTTGGAAAGTTAAAAAAACAATAAAATAAGTAGCATTCTGTTGTATTTATCGCCTTCTTGTTTCTTCACAGGAGTGCATGCATCATCTGGGGGTTGAGATGTCTGAATGATACAGGGGCATTTAAATTTTAGAGGCATTTATAGATGTGTCAAAGCTGAAAGCAGTTGGGTTTTTTTTGTTTGTTTGTTTGTTTGTTTTTCAAGGACCATGACTCGCAACACTTTTGTTTCTCAGTCTTCCTCCATAAATTGTGGATCACACATATGCAGAAACAATGACTGGAAAGCATTTGCGTGTGCAGCGTTGTGTATTTTTTACAGCAGGGACTTGTTTCCTCGGGGTGGCGTTTCAATCCAATCTGCCTCCCAAAATCTGCTCAGCCCACTGCAGTGCTCTGAAGGATCAGCAGATGGAAACGTGTGCACACCTTAAGCCTGCGGGTGGTGTTGGTGTGCAGGCAGAAGTCAGGGGGAAAGGCTCCATGAAACCAGTCATGGCCAACCTGATATATCTGTGGTTAAATATCCTGATTATGTGTGTGAAGCATTGACTGTGTATCCACCAGCACATTAGAACATGTGACACTGTTACATTAATTACATGTGTAGGTCCATGGAAGATTTTCTTACATTTTCGGGCAGTGTGTTGATGTTTCATCTTCCTCTTAATCTATCTGCTAGAGTCCAAACCTTCAAGGACGTTTTGGCTCACACTAAGACCTTTATGTTTAGATTTTTTATTTTTTTTTAGTTAGAGTCACAATTAGTGTTCAGTGGTTCAGAGTACATTATATTTAAATTTATTGTCAGTTCACACAGAAAATACCAGCACAACCAAGCACAGTTTAGCATCTAATGAGATGCATATAGATATAGATATAGATATAGATATAGATATACAAAGATAAATGAATGAACAATAGGCTGGTGGGTAGGAAATATTACAATGGATGTGATATATTTAAAATAAAACAATACGCAAAATGCAAAGTAGCAATAATAATACTAAAGATACAGGTCAAAAATAAATAGTTTTTCGGAGGTGGGGGTGGGGGGTATTGTGGAAACAATGTGTGTATTTTCATGTCCTGTGAGTGATGTCAGTTATATATTGAAAATCATTATAATAGATTACACTGATGCTCCACGTTGTTTTAGTGGTGGCTTAATGGGAAGCAATAATACGCTGAACATTTGAACAAGCCATTTAGAGCTGTCACTTGATGTGATGTCTCACTGGGAACAGATAGTGATGTGAATCAGCTCAGTGTAACAGTGAAGCCGGAAAATGTTTTGTTTCTGTCAAGGGACAGGAAGACGGCAGCGATATTGCCAGCCAATCAGTGTAGTGCCCTATAAACAGTTTTATTGATAATCCCCCCCAAACAGTCTGCTTCATTAGATGGGTGGCATCCCAACAACTTCCAGAAAAAGACATTTCAAAAGACATCTTAAAGGTGAACAAGAGTTTCACTAATTTATATGTTAATACTCTCAACATGTAATTACAGCTCGGAGCTGAGAAATCAATCAGAGGTTACACTGTAAACACGTGTACGCATATAGATGCTTGTTTGTGTTGTTTAAACGGCCTGTGTGCATTAGCAAGGAGCTGTTTCAATCAAGATCTCGACCCATCGAGTTGGATTCGTACTGTCTCTCTAGTCAAGTATTTGGATGGTGGGAGGGCAGGACTAATGACAGAGGGAGAGGAGTAAAGCACGATGGAGGGAAGGATGGACGAGTGGAATGAGGCTGCATGAAGTGAAATATTAGTCCAGACCGAAGCGCTTAAACAAGCCAATCGATGCTCTCCAATGGAAATAAATGAGAGCAGGGAAGGAGGGAATACATGAAGGCTGAGTGTAGAGAGCAATTTCTTAGAAGCTGAGCAAAGAAAGCAAAAGATCATGGTCACCCAAGGTGTGACGGGATGGCGCATCAGATCGTAGACGCATCAGAGAGGAAAAGACTTCATAAAACAACACTGTGCTATTGAAACTGACCATGTTACTGATAAGGTAAAGAAAAATGGTACCCTGATATAGTCAATGTGAAATACAATGAAACTTACACAGTGGAAAGTTCAGTTATTTTACAAAATGCTTGTGATGGAGCAGCTTTGCCAGGATTTTTTTTCTTGGATGTACACGTGTTGTGATTGGTTCCTAATGTCATTACAGGAGATAAACGGCTGCAGCCACTGAGGAAAAAGATAACAGAATTATAGTTATAATATATAATGGATGGAAAGATTAAACATCTATAGTCTGTCTGTCAGTTTCAGTCTGCTGATGGTCTAAAGTTTCACATCTAGTGAGTTTGGACTGTTTTGTTTGTTTGATTTTGATGAGAGATTGTACAATGTGCACATAATAACGCATCATTCAGTCCATTCATGTGTAATTCTAGAAAATATTGCTAATAAGAAATATGTTATTACTCCTTTATTCGGCAATGCAGCCATAAAAGTGGCTCCTGTGGAGGCAGAAGTCAGAGAGATGAAAGAAACTTTTTATTGAAGTGCTAAAGCTTTGGCACCTTCATTGCTCTAAGGACATACACATATATATATATTTTTGTTCAGTAGTTTTACTTGATGCTGCTAATAAACCAACAAACCAATGCAGGCAAAAGCGTAACCTAGAAGGTAATAAAACAGGGAAAATACATTAAGTGTGACACCCTCTCACCAAAAATCACCAACATCTGGAGAGTAGATTTTCCTTAATTTTGCTAACAGACAGACAGACAGAGATGGACAGATGAACAGATGGACAGATGCAGGAGAATCCAATACCTCCTTGGCAGAGACCATAAATCTACAGTGATTGTAGAGTACCAACAAACACTGGAAGTCCAGTGACATGATCATTTGATCACTATGATGATAACAAGGTACCATGAATCAAGTAAAATCAATTTTAGTGTCTAATAGTGAGGAAGTGTCACAGAAAGTTTGGCAAAATCAGGCAATGTCACTTAGCTGAGGCAGAGGAGACAGCTGACTCAGGGGGACTGCAGTCATCTCAGAAACACACCAGCGCTGCATAAACTTTACTATGGTGCTGACACTTTAAAACCGTACTTAGCTTCTGAACTGCTTTAATACTTCTAAATATTAGTATCAGGACAGGTGCACACACTTGCTGGCATACTTGGTAAATTACCTCTTCAATCAAGGGTGACACATAGCAAACAATAAAGCATTCCTTTTGTCAAAAGGCTTGAGGCCTTGACTCTCTGCTACCTATACATTAAACAGGCCTAAATTTGACTCTCAGAACTTTGAGGACACAGATCTGTTTTCTACATAACAGCAACCATCACCATCGTTACAGTCAGCAAGAGAGAGGGTGGTGTTAGCTGTGGAGGGAAACAACCATGGGATTAAGGTGAGCACACTTCCAGATATCCAGGTACATCTTGCATTTGGTCAGAGATTCAGTTTGTCTCGCTAATGGCTGTTTCTGCAGGTCAGAGAAAAATCAGAGATTAGGAGAAAAATCCAAGAACGAGGAGATCGTGTTTCCACATAACAGGCTAAAGCCTGTTTAACGTACCAACCGTGAACTGAAACATCCCCGGCATGAGTTTGGCCAACTACCTTTGCTTAATTATCATTCACCATGTGAGCACAGATATGTAGATATGAAAGGTTTGATCTACACAAGTTCTGTGTCTACTGATGATGGTGGGAAAGTAATCTCCATTTTTGTTTGGTAAAAACATTAATTATGATAATGATGTTATTAAGATAGTGAGGTGAAATGGCAATCAGGTCTCAGGGTGTCGCTCCAATGGTTGCTGGAATAGACGTATATGTGGATCTGTTAAAAGCAGCTGGGGCAACGAAACCTGGGGAAGCAGCAGCTCATCAAAACACTCTTGTCCCTGAATGTTAAAGTATCAGGAAAAGTGTGTATGAGTGGAAATCCGGCGGTGTCACTGGTCTGCTGACGAGTGTTTTTTTAGTCTGCAGACAGCTGACACAAACACACATCCAGTGTATCAGCATCACCACAGCATACACTTTGCTATCATGCTGACACCGTCAAACTGTAGTTACCCTCTGAGCTCCTCAAACACTTCCAAAAATTAGTAACCTGACAGCTGCACACACTTGTGGCCGGCACACTTAACCCAGCAGCTCTGTAGGAAGGAGTGATGAGGACCCACACCAGATCTCTAAGTCCCTTAAAAAAACCTGACATGGTGTCGATTTTGTTTGGTGTTTCTCTGACAGTCTAATAAGGCTGTGTCCTTATGCTGTGTGCATGTGTGTTTGTGCGCCTGCATATGTGTCGGTCCTTTCATTAAAAGGGCACAGTTGTTCAGAGGCAAGATGGTCTGCGCTGATTGCTGTTCACTTAAATGGGAAAATGGACGCATTACACACAGCGTTCTCCGAGCTCCACCATCCACTGCTGCCCTCCACACCCCTCCTCCCTTGTATCTTTTACCCCCTGCAGTCTCCCGCTCTCTGGATTTGATTAGTCTCTCTCAGGCAGTATAGGATCAGAGTGCAGAAATCCATCTGTATACAGCAGTCAGTATTAGGCTGTAGGCTCGCCTGCATTGCTTCTAGGGCCCTAGTGCAATCTGAGCCATTAGGATACAATGGAGCCTGTGTAGGACAACGATTAGAGCGTTTCTGATAGAGTGGGTCCAGCCCAAGTGGTCTATTAAGAAGAGCCATGCAGCTGTGCAATGCACTTACTCATCACTTCTCTGACATCTATCATGAATGCGGTCAACAACAGGTGTTTGTTTTGGAGATCGAGATAGTTCTGTTTATCCATTTCCTTTTCTTCCCTGAGTGGCCTTGAGGTTTGGTCAGCGTGGGGTGATGTTGTTCAGCACATTACTCAAAACAAGCGAGTTGTGCTGAGCTAAGTGAATGTATGAAGCACTATAACCCAAAACTGTGACTCTTCTTATCTCTGCCCTTTTTTGTTTCCATTGTTTCCTCCTGTCTCACCTCATCTGTCCACCACATCTCCTCAGGCTTTCTCTCTGTTCCCAGTCACCTGACCGCCACACCCACCTGGCCTGTTCACGATTTCCCCATCAGCCCTGCTGTATTTATACGAGGCGTCATGCCTTGTTGTCTGTTGGATTCTTTCATGCTCATGTGATATCTTGAATTATGAATCCTGATAGGTCTCGGTCTCTGTTTCCTGCTCACCTGCGAACTTGCATGTAAGTACTGACCGTGCATTTTGAAATAAACCTCTGCTCACTGCACTTGTTTCGTATCTGTAGCATGAACGCTGATGAATCTAGCTCAGTGCAAAGATAACAAAATCTACATTTGAGCTCCTCTATTGTTCACAAACCGTGTGTGTGTGTGTGTACGGACAGTTTATTGTCTGTCCTCCATTTCCTCTCCCACCCATCTGCCCATTGTGTCACTTAGAAGTTTTATATGATTTATACAGTATCATTTTCTATAGTCGGGCTTTTATGTGGCTTTAAACTCAGAGGGAGACCAGAAAGAGAGAGATAGATCAGGTGGAGTGAGGACTCATCTGTATACTACAGCGTTGGCATAGCAACTGTCAACCCACTTTATTATTCCTCTTTGTATTCTATTATTCACTTTCTCGTTCACATATTTCTCACACCATACATCTGACATATGCTGCGGGGCAAGACTGTGGACTAACCTTTTCATTCACTGCGCCCATCATTTCTCCTCTCTGTCACTCCCCTCTGCTTTCATTGCCCTAAACTCTCCATCTTCTCCCACTGCCCCCTAACCTCTGTTGACAATATTAAGACTTGTGATAGATATACAGTGTGGTCTGCCACCATTCCTATTTTCTGTCAGGTCTAATTTCCCCCTGGGCCTCCGTCTCCCCTTTTTTCCATTTACCGTGCGCCATTGTGTTGCATTGTGTTTGTCAACCTCTCTCCTGCTTTTCACGACTTTGTTCTGGTGACTGAACACCTGTTTGAAAAGTGCTGCCACAACAATAAAGTTTCAATTACTATTCTTTTGGTTAACACTTTTTATTTGAGCCTGATAGGATAGAATAACACAAGTGAGGGGAATATACCAACTGTGTAGGTGAGATCAAAAATGCAGCCTCACCCTTCACAACCACACATGTATTTGAATCTGGAAAATCCTCCACTGCATGTAACCCTGTTCTCTCTGAGTGTAACCTCAAATTATTTTCAATATCCATTAATGTCATTTTAACAGGGACAATTGAAAACATTGATCTTCAAAATGTCAGGAAATTGTAAAAACAAAATTCTTGTCAAGCTCAAGGTTACAGCTTCAAATGTTTTGCTTCAAACATAAACAGAGAACAACCAGGAAACGTTTGGGAAAGAAAGCAAATTGGTTATAAAAGTGGTTAATGGATGGGAAGAGGTAGCATCAAAACTTTGGCTTAATCTCACAAATTCATTTTCAGTCTTATTTATGTCTCTTTATGTTTGAACTTCAGCTATATCCCTTATGAAGCTAAATAAATAAATAGGTTTGATCTCTGGGAAGGGGCAGGCATGACCTTTGACCTCCCCCCGGGCCTTTAGCCTATATAAAGAATTTACCGCTTGTTGAACCAGCCACTCTCCATCACTGACCCATCACTAATCCGTCCTGGGCCGACGGCACACATTACTGTGTTTATTCAAGTCATGAGGAAGAAACGGATGCAATAATTAAATTTAGAAAGCCAAATGTGGAGCAATCGCAGAATAAGATAGGACCAAACATACAAACAAACACTGACAGCAGATTAGATCGTTTCCGCCGTCAATAATGCGCCATCCTCCGTCTTCCCTTCACATTAACAGCGCGCGCAAGGCGTCAGCATATGGCTGGTGTTGTATGAACACTTGGGCTCGTCCTCCGCACAATATGATTTACTTTATTGATGTCTGTCGGGTTGCATAATGGCAGGATTGGTTGACCCGTTAGAAGAAAACGGTCTGATCCGCACCCAGGTCCCTGTCTGCGCTCATCCGATTAAGATGCGCAAGCACAGAGTCTCTGTATTAAATCGAGTAGACCAAATAAAATAGTCTAATAATTATGTGGGGATTATTCTGTATAGACTACGTTTGTATTATGATAGCTTCAGCATATCCAAACTGCGGTTACATCCATCTCCTGTGCATTATCCATCAGAAATATCCTCTTCTCTGGCGTTTTCCTTTAGGCATTAATTACCAGCGAATATTCAATTAAACCCGGTAAAGCTTCCTTGTAAGGGTAGTTACCCGGTCCAATAAAACAGAAAAAGAAAAACATTATATTATAGTTAGAGGCAAAATTATTAGCATACAGCATCTTATTATAGCCGAAACTACAAATTTCTTCAGGGTGGGTTTTGAATTAGTCATTTAAATAAATAAATTTAAAAAAAAAACAGACTTGGAGTTGAAGCTTCGTCTTCCAGGAGATATTTGACTTGTCTGAGCTAAATGATTTCTCTGAGTGTATTTTTGACGTGGAGCTGCCACTTCGTGCGTCCTTCAGCGGGGGGACTTCAACAGGTGCCATCAACGACCAGATGGGTCATATAGTCTTTATTACAGAGGCAGCAGCTACGAATGCCACATGGATCACATGTTTATTTTTCTGGGGCTACAGTAAAAATAATAACCCCGAAATAGCCTGGGTACAATAAATGAGACATCCGTTTAGCGGCCACTTCTTACAAATCCATACCACCTGTTTTCACCTCTTATTTCGCCTTTCCGATGCCGTCCAATGGGAATGAACGGCAGATCTGGAGGCGGAGAAAAGAGGGAGAGAAGTTGGAGGAGAGAGTGAGAGACAGATTGAGAGAGACAGTGAGCTGTAGATTGAGGGTTAGTCGGTGGAGTCACATATTTAATCGCAGACTTTCCTGCTCATCTGAGGGACTGTTTACGTGCGTCTTTTCTCCTGTTTTGCAGCTTTATGCAGCTGCACGTTTTTTTTTTTCTTGACGTGCAGCCACAGGTTGGCTGATTTTAATCCAGTCACCATGGATTATTCCTCCTCATCTCGTGTCGATTGTCATTGACTGGATGGAAATGGGCACCATCGATACATCACCGATGACTGGTGGGGAAACAAACTGATCACATCAAGTGAGCGGAGACGGAGGCAACATCTGTGGGAGAAGCGACGCGCAATTTCGGGAGACGAGCGAGGACCTGTGGAGGACCTATATGAGAGCAGACGAGGCGAAAAGATGATGAGATGGCCGTGACAACATGAAAAAGAAAAAGTGTGGTGGTTCATCCAGCCAGTGATTCAACACAACTAACCTGGGGGACAGGGACTGAGAGAGAAGAGGTCGGAGGTAGGTAGAGAACAGACAGGGAGGAGGGGGGCGTGAAGGTGTCTGGTTATATCATACTGAAAGTAGGTTATTGTTTTGAATCAATCAAAGGCAAACAGATGCAGCCAACTTATGGTTAACTGAGCGTTTCATGTAGTCCCACTTCTCTGGCTATCAAAATTGACTAATGTGGAATTATTATGCATCAGTCTCAGAGCCTGATCTTATTTGCATGGTGTAAAGCCAGAGGATTTGCACCATCCTCCTGGCTAACAGCAATGAAACACAGATGACATTTTATGGAGTAGATTGCTAGAAGCATTGTGGGATGTGAGAGAACAAGGAGACCCTGGGAAACACAGAGAGGCAGTACTGAGAGAGGCTGACTGGGCAGCTGACTCAAATGTGACTCAAAGAATAACATATTCCCCAATTATGACCACTTTTCCTCACTCTGCTGCCCCTCTGTGTCATACATCTTCAGCTTTTGGAGTTCAGTCTTTCCCCTCATTTGTTCTAACCAACCGTTATCCATCACAATGCTCTCCCACTCCTCCCTCCATCCCCCCTCCCCTCTCCCTCTGTCTGTCCTTCATTACTACCATCATGATAAAGAGTCTGTATCCTCTGTCGTTTTCTCTTGTGCCTGTTTTTTCACAGTTCTTCTCATTTCTGTGTTTTACCGTAGACAGCGCGTGGCCACAGCCGTGACCATGGAGCCTCCCCCTTCTCTGAGCCTGGCTCTGCTAGGAGGGAGCGAGGATGAGGACCAGCGCTTCCTCCTTCCCCTGGGCAGTATTTCCCATCCCTCCACCACTGGCAACCAGCCAGGATCAAACCACTCCAACCACATGGGAGGATCAAGCCTCGACCGTCTAAATGGCAGCACCCCATCTCCATCACCTGCCACGCCCAACTTGCCTCCAACATCGCTCCCGAAGTTGCCCCTGTCCTCCACCGGAGCCCAGCCTCTGCCCCCACCCATCCCCAATGCCCTGCACCCCACCAGCACCCCACTCTCCTCCTGCCTGGGTTCTCAGCACAGCCTGAGCGGAGACAACTCTCCAGTCTACAACGCCCTCTTTTACTCCTCCCACTCGCCCTCCATGGAGCGGGAGAGGGACAGAGACCGTGAAAGGGACAGGGACAGGGACAGGGAGAGAGACAGGGGCTGCAAACACAGACAGGCCAGCCCTCTGGTCCATCGTAGGGACAGTAACCCCTTCACAGAGATCGCCATGAGCTCCTGTAAATACACAGGTGGGGTCATGAAGCCCCTGAGCCGCCTCAGCGCCTCCCGGAGAAACCTCATTGAATCAGACAGCAGCAGTGAAACCAAAGAGGGTGGCGTTTCAGCTGTTGCCGGGGCGACAGCTGCTGGTGGACATGACCGACAGCGAGAGGTTCCTCCCGCCTGCTCGGTGACCCAGTCCTCAACCAATCAACCTCCAATTCAGAGTCCCCCAGAGATTGTGATTTCATCCAAAGAAGACTCGCCGTACCCCAGAGGAGGGTATGACATCACCGACTCCACATCCAACCAGATGTCCATCTACCACCAGAACCATGCACTGGTGGAGAGCAGGCGGGCGC
>OOFC01039087.1:0-20568 GCA_900323345.1 Pseudochromis fuscus
TCTTGTTCACGAGTGAGGGTAGGATGGAGCGGGAGATCGACAGGCGGATTGGGGCGGCATCTGCAGTGATGCGGTTGCTAAACCGGTCCGTCGTGGCGAAGAGGGAGCTGAGCCGGAAGGCGAAGCTCTCGATTTACCGGTCGATCTACGTTCCGACCCTCACCTATGGTCATGAGCTTTGGGTAATGACCGAAAGAACGAGATCGCGAATACAAGCGGCCGAAATGAGTTTCCTCCGCAGGGTGGTCGGGCTCTCCCTTAGAGATAGGGTGAGGAGTTCCGTCATCCGGGAGGGACTCGGAGTAGAGCCGCTGCTCCTCCATGTCGAGAGGAGCCAGCTGAGGTGGTTTGGGCATCTGGTAAGGATGCCCCCCGGACGCCTCCCTTGGGAGGTGTTTCGGGCATGTCCCACTGGGAGGCGACCTCGGGGCCGACCCAGGACACGCTGGAGGGATTATATCTCTCGGCTGGCCTGGGAACGCCTCGGGATCCCCTCAGCGGAGCTGGTGGAAGTGGCTGGGGAGAGGGCAGTCTGGGTATCTCTGCTGAGGCTGCTGCCCCCGCGACCCGGACCCTCCGGATAAGCGGGAGATGACGACGACGACAATCCATGATGGTGAATGTCTGTCTTTCTTCACCAGCTCGTTGTGTCTCTGTACAGCGATGTGGTGGCCCTCATCCAGTTGACAGGCGATGTTAACGTTTCCTAACACGGACAGTTTAAAGCTGTTTACGATGTGACTTGTGGAACATTTATGTTTTATCATTTTGTCCAACAAATGTTTCAAATCCATAAATCCATGTCGAAGTGTCCTTGGGCAAGACACTGAACCCTAAGTTGCTCCCAATGGTGGCGAGCGCCTTGCATGGCAGCTCGGTAGCCATTGGTGTGTGAATGGGTGAATGAGTGCGACTCAAGTGTGGAGAAGCAGGTGTAGAAAATGACTGACTGAGTTACACTTGTAAAGTGCTTTGGGACCTAGCTAAGGTCAAGAAAGTGCTATATAAATGTACTCCATTTTACTTCATTTAAACTGATCCTGAAAAAAAAAAAAAACAGACAAAAAACAAACAACTTAGAAAACATGATAGAAATGCTGTTTCTGTCACAGTTACATCATTGCTCCATAATGATCCACCTCTGGAGGAGCAGGAGCCTCCGTGGATGTTGAAGCATCATTAGCTTGATTCATTTTCTACCAGTGAAGACTGTTTGTGTTGTACTTGTCACATTATGGTTTTATCAGCGTTTGTCCACTCAGGGTTTAATATGCACAAATTAATGCACAAATTGACGCCTTTTCAAAACCATTATATAACAGCTGCTAAAGTTGAAGTCTTGTTTTCATACTGCCTGAGAATGAGTCATCCTGAGTATGTGGTCAGTTAGTCAGTCATTGTGGTTCTCATTTGCTTTGTTGCAACAATTACAGTGTGACGACCTAAAAAAGGACACAGAGTGGGACGTAGGGTTTGGAAACTGTGTGATGACACTTATGTGAAGTTTTGTTTACGTCAAATGATGCCACAAGTCTCAAGATCAGAAGTGTCATCATGCGTAGGGCGTGATTTCTTGGCTGTTGCTGAAATACACAGTAGATTCTCAACATACATTTAAACAATCAACATGAAAGAAATTCTTTTCGTATTTGTCTTGTTGTATCGAGGTTTGTAGATATCATCACATTTGAGTTATCACTATGAAATTTCTGCCTCCATCTTACATAAGCCATGTCTGATCTACATCAACCAGCCTCTGATTGTAGACATTATCATCCTACATGTGTGTGAAGATGTCACAAAGTTGGGGATTTGTCCCAAAGAACCAAAACGTTTCACTATCACTGCTGATATAGAAATAGACAAAGCAACCGGGTCTCAAAAGTGAACGAAATGCTCAAGTGTATAAAAGTGCAATACCACCGACAGCCACTAGATGCTGGCTCAAAAAAATGCTGGCTCCACTTGACTTCAGTTCAATGAGACTAGACTTGAAGTTGACTCTCATACATGTTGGACACTGTCCTCTGGTTCAAGGGTCTCCTCCTCACTCTTCCCTTCATATCCAAATATGGTCACTTCTGACTCCAAACAAACCACATGGTGACGTTCAAATACCAAACTCCTGGCTTCAAAATGTGAGTCCACAAACCAATGGATGACATCACCGTAGCTTTGTCCATTCTATGTACAGTCTATGATTTGTACCTAACGCTTTCTTCTTCTTCTATCTCTCTGGCTCATAGAGGGTGGTAATTTACTGCCCCCTACTGGTTCTCTATTGCCATTGTCTTTGCTAAAACATTTGCCAACTATAACAGATATTTTCATACTCCGTTTTTGCCAAAAATGTTACTTATCTTCCTTGGGTGACAACCTGTCGATCAATAAATAAATAAATAACTCATCAAGATTTGTTCAGAAGTTGTATCCAAACCTTTGGTAATAGATGTATAGACAGAAAAACACAAGTGAGAAAAGGTAATAATCAATCCTAGTTACAGATTACCTTTCAGACGGAGACTATTTCCTCAGGAGGAAGTACTTCCAATAAGTAGTAAGATCTGTTTTATCCTCAGTAGGTCTTTGCCATCTCCAGACATGCTACAGTTTTGGTTGATAAGTATAGTTCAGCAGCACAGCTGTGGAGCAGGTGGTAGAGTAACAATCACAAGGTGGTGGTTTATCCCCAGTTCTGGCTGTTTGCATGTTGAAGTGTCCTTGAGCAAGAAACCGAGCCCCAATTTGCCCCCAATGTTAGCTAGCGCCTTGTGTTGGTAGCTCTGTTTGTATTGGTGTGTGAGTGTGGTTGAGTAGGTAAATTGCGAGTCAACAAAATCATAAAGCGGTTTGTAGTATCGATGGGTACCTTTCACATTTGAACCGATATAATACCAATTCCTGGTACTTGGGAATCATTACTGTTACCCAATTTTAGGTACTTTTTTGTGTGTTTATGTGGTAATAAATGTTAATTTGTTAAATAATGAAATCTCAAAACTTTTCAATGTAACATAAATTTCTCAATATACAGGATTTAACAAATATATCAAAACAACATCCAACTGTTTATTTTGTAACATCACAGTTGTTTCTTAAGTCTTGTACAATTATCCAACTATTACCAACTACATAAAATGTACAATCAAAGTGTATTCATACTGTGGGCATTTTGCTCTCAAAATATAAAAGTTTTTTTCCAGTATTCTCTGTTTCAGTTGAAATACATGAGATCTGATGTGATCTAGTCCTTATCAGCTGTTAATGGCCATAGGCTGGATTTGAACCCGTGGGTCGCCCGCTCAGCAGGCTCAGACATTTCTAGACATTGTGATTTCCCAAAACTGAATAAATATGCAGATAGCAACATAAAACTGATTTGCTAGCTTAATCATGTTGTAACTAGAATATTTGCTGAAAAAATACTTTTTCCATGTACTGATAGTTATACTGCTGCCGGGACCTCTGACCTTTTAAGCTGACAGGGGCCGTCTTTAAATAAAAAGAAGTATTCCTGCCGCCAGCCTTGCACTTCGCATCACAAATATACAGCGAGTATAATCTGCATCATATGTTGAAAAGTGGAGCCATACTTGCTTTGTTGATTGAATCCGCAGCTACTGACTTCTTGTGCGTTCAATGCTGTGTTCAAGTCTTGCTTGGAAAATTGCCCACATGGAGATGACACGAATATGTCTCCCCCGAAAATGGATATTTATGTGACCACACGAAAAAGCCAAAAACGCTGTAGTCAATATGCCAGGCCTGTATGTGGCGCTGTAATGCTGCCACAGAAACACACCAAAACAAGGAAGAAGACATGGAGCATGCGCATTAAACTCGTACGAGGTAAAACCAACACCCACAACAACACACACTTGTTGCTGACGGTAGTTGTGTAGTTTCAGAAGATTTTGCTGTAAAAGTCAAAACAAGCCCAGTAGCTGCTGCAGCACTAACGCCACATTGTGGTCCGCCATTTTTACTGTTGATGTCGGGGTTACGCAGGCGAGATAAGGGTCAGAGGCGGGGCTACGGCGGCAGCGTTTGAGGAGAATGCGTATTCGCCGTCCCCACGGAGACGCAGCGGGTGGCGGCTTCAGACTTTGCCACTCTGGGACCTGGTTTCAAAAAGTATCAGTTTCGGCTGCCAAATCTCCGTCTCCGTGTGGACGCAAGGCGTAAACGATAAAAAAACATTTACACTGAAACCCGTCTCCATGTGGACAGGGTCTCAGTCACAAGGATGCGTTCAGGTACCGAAACATGGTACCGTTTGATTTTACGTGAATCGATGGGTAGTTCATGGGTAATTCCATGGGTAGTACCGATGGAATTCTGTCGGTACATAAAAAAGTACCGAATTTGGTTCCCATCACTAGTTTGTAGACAAAAGGTGAAAAGTCCATTGAGCAGTTACCATAGTTGTGATGTTCTTAGTATTCAACACTGTAGGAAACAACAGAAAACCCTTTGCATGAATACAAATGTATGCAAACACTTCAGATCATGTTTTACAGAAAGTCAGTCACATTTAAAAAGACAGAAGAATCTTTATTCTGTCATGTATGCAATGAAACAACACACACATTGAATTACATTTATACCCATATATACAAATAGAGGCCCTGTGACATGCGTGGAGAGTCATAGGATGAGGGCGAGGGCATTTGTTATGGTAAAAGGGTTATGTACATTCAAACGAAATAGCTTTGAGACAAAATGCAAGAAAGTGAAGAATAAAGAGTTGATTTTAAGAGTGAAAAATAAGCATATAAAGCCATGAAGAGTGTAAAACCATGGCTCTTTCCTCAGGCAGGGCGAGGCGAGTGTGTTTCCGCTCTGCTGAGCTCATGCTGTGTACTTGTTTTCCCTGTAACTGTTCTGATGACACAAGATTTAGAGGAATTTGTTTTGGAGCTGGAGGAGTAATAGACCAGAGTAATGAGTGTTTTTACACGCAGACCTAAAGCCTTATCGGCATGTTGTGTGCGCTCCAAGTTACTGAGACATTTTGTTCTGCAGGGTCATGTCAGAAGTAACAAGATGTTACTGTGTTGGTTTAAAAACACAAAGTGGGTTCAGAACATAGAGGCTTTGGTTCAGCTATCAGACGATACAGGAAGTTAATACTGGCCTTCATATAAAAACTCATGCATTGTATTTCAAAGGCAGCAATCATTTCTCTAACATCTCAGTCATTTTATGCTGGGATGTTATTGAGCCTGTGGGTTTTTTCACCATCACAATATTATGATGTGCCGCACACACTTTACCATCAACATCCAAGGAATGTCAGTGACAGAGGCGGTGCTGGATAGGTCTACACCCTGGGCGATCCCCCATCCCTCAGCACCCCCCCCCCAATACAAATGTTCAAACACTATTATATAATTTATATCATTCATCATTTTTATTAAATACAAATAGTTAGAATAGAGAAACATTGAATAAGATAAATACATGAAAAACAATATGTAAACACCAATGTAAATACACAAATCCTTCATCACACAAAAATAAGATAAACAAATGAAATGGAGGATATAAACACCAGCGCAAATTTCAAAAAACATTTATCACACCAAAAAATAAGATTTTAAAAAATTAAATAGAGTATATACACAACAAGAAGCGGCTGATAACATTATCTGAATTCAGTGCTCAGACTGTAGCAGACTTTTCAGCCTGGGTCTTTCACCCTGTTTACACCTGACATCAAAAGTGTTGAACATGGTTAGAGCTGGATGACTCCTCCTCATCAGACTCCAGGAGCATCTCAGAGGCCTGTGTGGCTGCAGAGGTCGATGGCTCCTCATTTTGCCCAGTGGGAGCTGCTCCAAAATATTTCAGAAGTGCCCTGAATTTAAAGTTAAGATACAAAATCTATGTAAGTTATATCCCATTTAACATGCATCAGTTACCCTATTAAATAAACCATAATGTACAGTTTATTAACATTTGTTAACATCCTATTAACTAAGCATAACACACTACAAAAAGTCACATCACATATAGCTTGCAAAATGTCAAGTCAATGTATATTAGAAGTTTTTTAAGTTACGATGGACCCATGTATATTTTTTAAAATTCTACAGTAAAATACAAACAAAATTAATTACATAACATGATGCCTCAAATTCCACTAGTTGCCAGTTCTGCAAAACTAACAACCAAAATTCAGTTGTCTTCTGTGGCTAAGTAGCAACATATTAGCAAGAGGCTAATAAACATAGGCTATAGGCTACTGTTTCATTACATGGACAATGAACACATCATGGTCACTCATTTACAGACACCTGCATACCTTCATCTTTAGCTGGTTTCTCTTCTTCTTTGCTTCTCTTTCTGAACTGGGCACCTGATAGTTTCTTTGGTCTTTTGTCCATGACGCACAATTACCTTTTCCATCCGTCAAACATCAGAGTCAAGACTGACTTAATGCAAAACAATTCATGTAGATGCATGCACAGATTCATGTTTAGTTTTTTTTGTTTGTCTGTATGTTTGTTTTTTTTAAAACATTTTTACATAGGCTAATCCAATAAATTTCATGAAGCTATAAGGGTCTACATTAATTTTATGAATGAAATACAATTTATTTGGAAGCAGAAGTTTGTGTTGTGGTCTGCCTGGTATCAGGGTTGCCGAGCACTGTGGCTCCCTCAGCATCCGCCGCTCGGCGCTACTGCTCGGTAATCACCATGGGTGTTGTAACAGAATCCGCGCCTGTGGTACACTATACAACCTGTATGACTCTCAGCAGCAGCAAGTGCTGCTAGGGGCGCCACCAACGCCACTAACTTGACATGGAAATGAGCCATAGTCCAGAAAACTGGGAAATTTTCTTTTTTTTTTCTTTTCTGATCGTGCGCCCTCACATTGATTGCTCCCTGGGCGACTGCCCACGTTGCCCATAACAAAAACCGTCCCTGGTCAATGATGAGTCAAATCCCATTTTGCTATAATCTCAGAAGTATTAGGATACCAGTCAGTTAGCCTAATACCAGTTAGTAACTCAGTCAATAGCTTTATCTATTGATAAGTTCTTCTACATTGATGAGTCAGAACCTTATGAAAACTCATGTCAGGGGGCGACTTGGACATGGAGCCTATGTTAGGATCAGGGTCATTTTTTTACATTACAACAGTTAAAGACTCCATGCACAAGACGTCTTGGATACATTATCAGCTTAGCCAAATTTAAATATCACCATGTTGGACTTAAAACAAAGTGCTTGACAGAGGGTCCCCTGTGTGAGCAGTCAGTACATGGTTAATAGTTCTTAAATCATTTACATTGTCCTTTCTTTTAGTGAGCTGTCCTAACTGGTGAGTGACATTCAAAATGTGTGTGGGCCCTGACATTGCAGTAGCGTTATCTGAACACAAGTGGTCAGTAGCATGGTTTGGAGACGCATGTTAAATACAGGTGTAAACACAGATACATCTCAGACGTCCACTTGTGAACCGACTGCCCATATGCAGCTTAAAACCAAGTGTAAACCTTTGAGAAAAACTGTTTTTACTCATTTCAAATGAATAAGCTACTGGGCTAAATTGGTATTACTAGCAAGTGACGTCTTGTTTGTTTCAGGCACGTTTTCCATCTTGTCTTAAAAAGTCAACTGTATAGCAGCATGTTCTGTCCTGTCACAGCTCGGTGTTTACTGAACTAAACTGTAAAACAGCACTGGTAACTCCCTCACGTGTCTTTGTGGTCTCTTGCTTCACAGCTCCAAGTGCCTCAGCTCTGTAATATGAGCACTGCAATAAATTTAACACCACTATGCTGTTCAGTGCCTCTGTATGTCCTGGGATATGACATGCAGCTACTGTTTTACTGACTTTTATTTCAACTGAATCTGACTTTTTGAAACATCCTGAACCTCTTGAAGCTGATTGTTAATTCCCCTCGTAGCTCTCTGTTGACCAGACTTTTATTTTATAATCTTGTAATCTACAAATGATTAAATACCTCAATGGCATTTTCAAAAGGCTCCACTTGTCTTTGTTTTCACAAGGTTACATTCAATAATGACTGAGTCAAAGGAGCCCACCAAAAATCAAGGTTAGAATATTTAAATTGTGGAAGCCTTGGACTGACAATATTAAACTAGAACTTATTTAGTCAAATTGAAATCGAAACCATCCCTATAATTCAAATTTTAAAAATGACTCATGTGATGTTGCATTTAGTTTATAAAGGTCACATCCCTGATAACCCTTTTCCACCAAACAGGTTCGGGGCAAGTTCCTGACTTAGCCCCAGTTTGTTGTGTTTCCACCACCGTGAGAACCGGCCCCAGCTGCTAAAACAGGGGCCACCTCTGGCCCCACTTCTTTGCTGGACCAGACTTAGCACCGATTAAGCAGCGACTACACCAGGAGCTGGAGGAGCGACGGTGGAAACACAGTTAGTGATAGTAGAAGAGTAAAGTAATGAAAATACGGTTTTGTCTCTGGATCTCAGTGTAGACTGTAAAACCAGGAACAGCACTTGTATGCACATGATCAGCTCCTCCATTTACATTATTACAGTGAGGGAGCTGCTCCATCATATGTGACCAGTTAGAGAGAGAGACAGGATGTTGTCCAAAGAAAACCAAACTAAAATTCCCCCCAAATCCCTGCCTCCACTAATGAGTGATTGTTTTAATAATATAGTGTTGCTATTTCACCACAAGGGGGCAACAGTGTTCAGTATATAGCAGGGATTCCCAACCTGTGGTGCGCCAGCTGCTGCTAGGTGGTGCACAACATGAAAAGGGTAATGGCAGCCAATGCAGAATTGATTAAAAACAGGGAAATTGGCAGGGGTGAAATCAAGAGTTAAAATCAGTAATGATAGTGAAAGAGGAAGAAGAGAAGAAAGAGAAATGGAGAGTTTCTGTGCAACGTCATCACAGATACCATGGTGGAAAAGGTACCATGTGGTGGAAAAGTGCAGATTGTTCACAAGCAGAGTCAAGCAGCAAAAGTAAATGACAAGCAGTTGTTGTGCTGTTAACTGTATAAACTGGCAAAACAATGGATGAAAATTGTAGAATATCTCAAGGGGATGTCATCAGTTTGCTAAAAGAAGAAGATGATGGCTCCAGGACATTATAAGGGTGGATTAGGGTCCTGAAGGTCCGAAAGACGGCGAGAGTCTGTGCAGCGTCCACTTCCTGTCTGGTATGTTTGTGTTTGCTAACATTAGCTGGATAATGTGTGAGACTGACCCTCCCATGCATGTGCAGTTAGCGGTTAGGATGTGCCCAAGATCCCTGTGCACGTACATCCATTCACCATGAGGTTTTGTCTTTAGTGCCTGTGTGTGGCTGGACAGGACACCTGTATTCAAAGCACAAAACCCTGAACCAGTGTCATAAAACATGAAGTTAATTACACATGACCACAAACTACTTAATTATACATGTGTAAAGATTTATATGCAAGCAAATAGTCCTTTGTGTACACACTGGGCTTCAGTATATGTTAGGCCTTATGATAAGTGGAAGTGGCCATTTTGGATCTTTTATTGGTCGGGGGGCGGGGCTTGTGTTGGGAAGTCAGAGGTGGTTGGGGACCACTGGTCTATAGCATCAGTTCAGCTGGATTATGCCTTGATGGAGGTTTGTGCTCTCTGAGTACTTTCTAATTTTAAGTTACTGTAGTAGAGTCCCAGAAAAAATATCTTGCAGGTATGTATTAGTTCACAGCTACAGTTGTTCACTAACTACTCACTGCTTCACCAATATTTTTGCCTCAACAACTCCATCGAAAGTTGTGTTTTGGATAATTACAAAGCATCATCTCCCAAACCCCTGGTGGACTCTTCTCATGCAGAGTTTGGGTTTTATTTATCCAGACATATTTTCATATATCTGTGCCTCAAGATTCCCTTCCATACTAATGTAATGGAGGTGAATGGACGAAAAAAAAAAATTCCATTAAAAAATGTTATCGAGACATCCCTGTTACTCTGGGT
The DNA here is from genome assembly GCA_900323345.1 of Pseudochromis fuscus. Taxonomy (NCBI): domain Eukaryota; kingdom Metazoa; phylum Chordata; class Actinopteri; family Pseudochromidae; genus Pseudochromis; species Pseudochromis fuscus. The sequence continues at coordinate 9,974 of OOFC01039087.1, forward strand.
AACTCAGACTTTGACACATTTCAGACCTGCTTCCATAATTTAAATGCAGGTCACCACACAAATTTATTTTCAAATTCAATTTCATCATCCATATGCTTTGTAGTCTGCTGAAAATAACTTAAAAATGGATTTTCTATTTTCATCTGGCAGTAGTCATCCATTTTAAACATGCAACGAATCTGAAAGTAGATTTAAATGTTGTATAATTTCAGAAAACTGCAACATTTCCAATTATTATCCTGGACTTCCATACAACACGACCAGCAAAAATTACACTCGCAAACAGTAAAATCAATGTGAGCTTTCCAATAACATTTTTGTTCTTCACACCTTCCTCGGGCGTTTGTATATCTCCGACGCCGCTGTGGAAAATGAAACATTCTCTGTGCCACCTTCGTCGAGGTCACTGCGAAGGCCCCGAGGCTCATTCACAACAACTCTCTGTAACAGCATCACCGCCGTCATTACTCCTCCAACCAGGCAGCCAGAAGTAGGGCAGATGAGTCAACAGCGCACTCACACATCTGGTGAGAGACTTAAGTAATCAACAGATTTCGGCGAGCTGAAACAATTCCTTCACTCATTAGGCTGTGTCTCTGTTTTGAGCCGAGTTGTATGACAAAAACCCATGCTCGGTCGTGATTAGACTGTGAAGAGCACTTAGTGATTTTCCCCTACGGCCTCGCAATCAGTGTAGGATCAGGATGAAACAGCCCAACTCTCCGCTGACAACTCCCACATCAATAACATAAAATTCCCCACATCACTTTATGACTCCTGACAAGTGCCACTTTAATCTGCAGCTATGACAGTTTTTTTTTTTGTCACTGTTTGTCATCATGGTTGTAATAACCACTCAGTGTGGGGTCATGGAATAACCACAGGTCACAAATAAAAGACACAAATGTCTGTGGGAAAACAGGAAATGAGCAGCGGTCTCTGGTGTTGATGTCTTCTAGTGCTGTAGGTTTTTCAAGAAATTAAGTTTGAGCAAATTTCTAATTGCCCATAATTTGTTTGATTAAATTCGAACCTCCCACCCTCCCGCTGCCGCCGCAAGTCTCAAAATATTTCTTTTACAAAGAGTGAGTCGGACAACCATCGATCTTGCATATATCTGAAATGTGCCTTTGTGAAGCTTTTCCAACCCCAGATACTCTTGTGACGGCCTCCAGCCTCTAGGGCGTGCTGTCGTCTTGTATGTTTCCCCTTCATGTTGTCCTGTCTGCTTCTTCAGGCCTGGTGGGAGGCGCTTGCCACACCTGGGGGATCCACCAGGTGTATATAAGCTGGCCATCCACATTACCCCTCGGCTCGGCTTTGTTCGGCTAGGTTCCACTCGGCTTTGGTCCTCATGCATTATGTTTTAGGTTTAGTTGCTTTCTTGATTGGTTTTGTTGGTTTTGATTTGTGTAGGTACTTTCTGTAAATAAAATTATTTACCGATACATAAAAGAAAAATCTAATTTTTTTAAAATTAAGTTTGCTTTTACATAAATGCAACGGCAACAAAAACGAATTTTCTTAGCGCCTCCAGCCGTCTTCATACACTCTCTGTGGACAAGGGACATGTCACTCCAGGTGTCCCAAAGACCACATGACACCAGGAAGGCAGTAGCTACATCCTACTTTTCTCACTTATCACCGTAGGGCAGGGGTGTCAAACTCATGCCATGGAGGGCCGAGACCCTGCAGGTTTTCTTTCCAGCCGGCTCCTACAGCAGGTGATCTTGATAATCAGCACCTCCTTCAATTTGAGGGAAGCAGCTAATCAGTGAGATCAGCTGCTGGAGAGATGGTTGGAAAGAAAACCTGCAGGGTCTCGGCCCTCCATGGCACGACTTTGACACCTGTGCCGTAGGGCCTACCTGGTCTTGACTGGTCTTGATTAAAAAACCCAAGTCCCCCCTGTCCAAGACTGAGACAAGACCGAGTAAAAATGCCTTTGATTCCAACACAAGACAGAGGCTCTTAAACAGTGGTCTCAAGACCAATCTCAAGACCAAGCCCGATCTCGAGTACTACAACACTACTTTCTACTTTCACAGTTGATTGACATGAGTAACGTTTGACTTTGCAACGTCACCTGCAGAGGAGAGTTGTCCACAGGTTGTACGATAGTAGGTATTTTCATTTTTCATAGTGCAACACTTGATGGAAAACTATACTGGAGTCACCAGCTACAAATGAGCTCTTATAGCGTCAGGTTGATCCTGAAGGTAGAGAGTTGGATAAGTCGTGGATGGCAGAGTATCATAGCATCTGTGGTTAAGACAGCGTCAACACATTCTGTGTTTTTCTATGTTTATTATGAACTGTACACAGACTACAACAAACCTGCTCTCGTTGGTAACCGATCACACTGAACAATTGGTTACACATCACCTTAGTAACCAAGATATATCCAGTAACACACAGTCAGCAGCTCTTACAATCTTAACTGAATATTACCATGAACTCATACAGTAGTTATTTTAAACAGAGGTTGGGGGGTAAAGCTGTGAATTTGGTCTGCAAAAAATATGTGACTGTGTTAAAAGAACAACTTGAGAATTAATAAAATACTGTCTGGAGGAATTTTCAATACAACAAATGCTGAAGAATAAGAGTAAGTGTGCGACACGTTTTCTATATCAAAGCTTAGTGGTAAAATAAAGGCTCAGTGTGACAAAATTTGTGTGGCCCCAGCAACAATCGGGGTTTCTCATGTGGCCCCTGAGGAAAAATAATTGTCCACCCCTGCTGCTATTGTCTTCAGATGTGTAAGTAATCCCTCCGACATTCTTAGTGTTTGAATAAGTGATGAGGCCGGGTGAAAACCATCAAGAGAAAAGTGACAGTACCCCTGGTATGGAGGGTGACATGGTAAATTAACCATAATGTACATTTCTATAGGTTCGTTTTCTGCTGCTTTTCTGGGTCAATTGGTGAAGCACATTCCCAAGGCATTTTCCAGGCCAGAATCAGTATATAATCCCTACAGTGTGTTGCATACCTGCCCTAGGGCATACTCCGAATGAGTTGTACTTGAGATACCTCTATGGGTTCAGAATTCATCCACCATATCTGGGCAGAGTCCCATGGTATTAGACTCTGAGGTTTCAGGGGTAACAGGTTCAGCAAAGTAGTGAGGATATACTTCACTCGAGCTACTTTCTTACAATCTCCCAAGTGTGATTACTAGGGATTCCCTGTAGGTCAGATGAGAGGCATGAACCCTTCAGCTTGCCCCCAAAAAGATCTTCCAGGATACATTACCGTCAGATGACAGAGCTGCTCAGTTTGCCTTTTCCAGTCTGCAGGAGCAAGATCCATCTTACCCTCGTCCATTGGAAAGATCCCTACAACCTCATGTAAAGAAGTTCATCAGCCTCAACGGGACAACCCCCCATTTTCCACTAGCACTGCCTCAGACTTGTGTATGAATGTTAAGCTGCTACTGATGAATTGCCCCACAGGGATAAATGAAGTTGTACTGAATTGAATCTGACTGCTGTCAAAGTCATTTTCAAGTTAGAGGCGTCCAGGAGACAAGCTAATAAGATGCCCTAATCCACACCACTGATTTCTTTGAATACATAGCAGCAGCAGGTCCTTAGTGAGCGAAATTGGGATGAACTGCATCTGAATGCTAACATTTTATCAAGCATGTGCACTTTTAGCAACTGGCTAAGTCTGGGAAGGTGTAAAAGTAAGTAGGGTAGCAGGGTATGACACTGTGAAGGCTTTCTACGAGTTAAAATCTAAATCATTATTCCTTTTGGTACATGTCAAGTGCTCAAAATGTGACATAACACATCCACCACCAAGATCTATCCATGTTCTTAGTTGATCAGGATCACGGTGAGATGCCCAGACACCCCTGACAACCCAATCCTGCTCTCTCCAGCTTCCTCTAGAAAACTTCCAGCTGCTGCCAGACAAGCTGAGAGATATAATCACTCCGGCGAGTCCTGGGCCGACCTCAGGGTCTCCCCCCAGTTGGTTATGCCTTGTAGATCTGCCCTGTAGACGTACCCAGGGGGTATCCTAATCAGGTGCTCAACTCACCTCAACCGGCTTCTTTCAGAGAGGAGGAGTAGCAACTCTCCCCTGAGCTCTTCCTGGATGGTTGCTCCCCATATCACAGGGAGAGAGGCTCGACACCCAGGAGAGAAAACTCATTTCAGCTGTTTTGTATCCGCGATCTTATTCTTTTGGGCATTACCCAGAGTTCATGGCCACAGGTGAGGGTAGGGATGTAGACCAAGTGGTAAATGGCGAACTTTGCCCAATAGCTCAGCTCCCCCTTTGCCATCACAGTCTGATACAACAACCACTTTACAACTTCTGCCTCCAGCTGGTCTCACCATCCCCGTTAGAACCCGTTAGACTTGAACTGCTTCACCTGGCCTAGATTGTTTCTCTTTACCTGGAGGGAACATGCCATCATTTTCCTTGGGAGAACCATGAACTCGGACTCGGAGGTGCTGATCTGCCTAACAACCACTTCACACCTGGCTATGAACTGTTTCAGGCTCTACTAGATGATAGCACCAAAAGCTTATTAAATTAAAATGTATATGTTGCAACTCAAAGCTAGTTTCAAATAAAGACAAATCTTGAATTCTCGCAAAATTGTAACAAACATTCAATATCAAAGGTGTTTTTTTAAACAAGCAAAACAAAAACAGAGCAGCACTGACGTTGGATGTGGTGTAAATCTTTCCACCCCAAATGAGGTGCTCATGCTGTGTTGCCATAGAAGCCTGATCCAGTGTGTAATTGCTAATGGGCTCATTAGTGTGGGGGAGAGATGTGAGAAGGGGAAAGGGAAATGTCCAGCGTTGCGATGCAGCTTCCTTTCATGTTAACTGTGCTGTATTGATGTAGTTAGATGCTGTTTGAGGTGCAGCCTTTTACAGAGAAGTGGAGTTTCAGCTGTTGGGTTCATAATGGACGGCAGAAGGTGACCGTGGTCCGATTACTACACGTTTTCAAATTTGAATTCAGAAATTTTGGCAGTTGCATTTGGGAATTTGTTCTCATCAGGGGCACAACAAAAACACAGCAGCAGCAGCAGCAGCAGCAGCAGTTGTTGTGAGTTAAAATAAAGAAAGAGGAAGGCAAACAGCAGCGAGAGCTCAGAGAACAAACAGAGGACACAGTGCAAAGTGCTGTGGATGAACGTGTGGACCCTGGACACATGAGCGTGTTGATGGCAGGTCAGAGGAACAGGAGGGAGTGTGTATGAAAACACAGTCCAAGAAGGATTGTGTGCTTGATGTGTACTATGCTGCCTGTGATAATAGGCTTCTACTGGGAATAAAAGAAAGCAGACAGAGAGTACACAAAAACACAAGTCCCTGCAGTGAATGTTTTTCATATGGTACATGCTGTTCTCCGATTACCATCTTAATTCACCTGATCATTATTTTACATTCACATACATACTTACCGTATTTTCCGGACTATAAGCTGCTACGTTTTTCCGACGCTTTGAACTTAAACACCGGTGTTTCTCATGTATCGGCGGCATGAAGCTCGTTAGCTTTTTACAAGCTAGCATGCTCTGTGCCGCCGATACATTTAGCGTTGTCGCATCAGACCTGGTCAGAGTGGACCACATGAAAATAAATTCAATAGCGGCTTATAGACAGGTGCGCTCAATAGTCTGGAAAATACAGTATACATTAGGGGTGGAACTTGATTCAAAAAATTAATTAATTGGAAGCTTTGTAAATTATTAATCTCGATTGATTGCATTTTAATCACGTAACAATATTTTCCCCAAAATGCAACATTATTTTAAATTTAAATGGATTTTAGTGGACGACTGAATCAAGTATTAGACACAGACATAAATATTGTAAACTCAGCTCTTTTAATGACTGGAAAAATGCATTTTAATTGCATTTTAATTCAACACAGTAGAAAACTAATTGGAAAACATCCCTGGACAAAATTGAATAGACGTGAAGTTAAAGTGCCATTTTAACTACCGTATTTTCCGGACTATAAGTCGCTACTTTTTTCCGACGCTTTGAACTTAAACACCGATGTTTCTCATGTATCGGCAGCACGAAGCTCGTTAGCTTTTTACAAGCTAGCAAGCTCCTTGTCGCCAATACATTTAGCCTCGTCACATCAGACCGGGTCAGAGTGGACCACATGAAACTGTTCGAATAAATTCAATAGCGGCTTATAGACAGGTGCTCTCAATAGACTGGAAAATACGGTACTTTAAATACTAGAATAAATAATTCAACATAAAGTGCAATGTCTAATAATTCTTTCTAATTCTTTCTAATAAATGGTCATGTGACAGGCTTCAATTTCATCTGATTCCTCCATGTTGGTGGTCGTTAGCCAAGCTCTGGCGTGTGTATCAGTGTAATTGTGAACCAGGAAATCGTGCACTGCATCATTCCACATTATTTGAAATCCACACTGCGATTAAATGAGTTAATTTTTTTAGTTTGTTAATTTTTTGTAAATAATGAATCATAATTAATGCATTAAAGTCCCACCCCTAATATATATACATATATATGTGTGATATGTGTGTCTTTGTTTTTAATCTCAACAAGACTTTGGTTTCTTCAGATCAGAAAACCCACTGACAGACTCAGTTGTGTTGGTGCTTTCAGTCCAAATGGTATTTAGTCCAAACTGCAGTTTCACAGCATGACATTTAATTTCCTTTGTAGTCAACAGCAGCCATTTGATTGCTGTAAGTATAGAAAGCATAGGGGCAGAGAACACGGAGTTGGTGGTCGTGATTGAAAAGGGTCAGTGGTTAATGACTTGCCATTTTAGATAACCGGAGCAAAAACCCAGCGTCGGTTTGACAATATAGCAAACGGACAGGGGCCGATGAAAATATCAATTTAAAGGTTACATACCCGGATGTTTGATCCTCAGGCTCCTTTATACTTCTGATTGGATTCGTTTCAGTCGGATTGTACCACAGTCACCACTTTTGCAGTACAGCGTTAGAAAATAAAAAGTAAATCCTAGTTTCTCCCCCAGGTTGACATAAAAATATTATTACATTAAAACATTTTATTTATTACTTTTATAGAGATATTTTAAATGATTCATAATCAAAATGTATATATAGTATAATATATAAAATATTTTAAAAATATCAAAACTAGTTTTAAAAAAACAGCATAAAGTACAATGACCTTGTAAAGTAGTATTTGAAAATACTGCCTGTTCTCACATTAGCTTTCATCTGGAGTCATTTTTTCCACCTGAAAAATAAAAATATAACTTTCACTTCACTTTAAGCACTGTTGTAGTTTTCTTTACTGCTCTGGTGCGTTTACCAGCTTATTTTTTGTTTTTATTGCCTTTTAATAGCAAGATAAAAGACACCAAAATTATCCAAGGAACTGAGATATAATGAGATATGATCCTTATTGTGGATATTACTCTTCATGGCCTCTCTCACATTATGTAGCTATACTCCCTTCATCTGTGTTTAGTACAAAATGATTATAGAGGACCTATCCTGCTTTTCCATGTTTTCTGTTCTCAGTACAGTTTTCCAGTGTTGCTGTTCATACTACACATGGTCAGACTTTCAGATCATGAGGTAAAGAGATGTTTCAGTGATCTCTCTGAGAGAAGCTCTCAGCCTGAATCTGAGGCTGAAAGTCTGACGTATGAATGTCGGCATCATCTGTAGCTTTTTGGAAACAAGACTAGACAGATTACGATCGTCATGGTAACCGAATGCATTCTACAGTTTTCCTCCTGAATATTATTATATTTCTTTCATGCACAGCAGCATGTAAATAACCCCCAGTGCACAGAGATACTGTACAGTGGTTAACATGTTACTAGCTACTTTACCTTCAGTATTTCCTCACAGCAACATTTTCCAGCATCTCCTACACGTCCACAGAATAAAAAGGACAAACATGGAAAACGTTTTCCTTCCAGCTTGTGATTAAAATACTGAATCCAGCGTCTAATGGGTTCAGTAGTATTTACCAAACACAGACGTCCTGCTGGGATCTCTCTGTGGTGAATGTTGGTGCTTCTGCTTCCTGATCCTGGATCAGATTCACACTCACACATCTTCACACGGGTTGGAAAAGTTTCAATTTCCAGTTACAAAGTTACTTTGTGTGTTTACAGTCACCTGTTGGAGAGTCAGGCCCCGCCTCCTGTCAGTCTCCCTGGAGTTAGCCAATCAGACGACAGTGGGCTCTGGAGCAGGAAGGGGCTTTAAAACAACTGGCTTCAGGCAGAAGATGAAATGAGGGATTGAATAAACTGACAATATAAGATAAATATGAACTGTGTTGTACTACCATCTATGAAAACTCCTCTAGACGAGGCCAAGACTCTAAATATAAAGGTAGAAATGAGCAGAATAGGCTCTTTAACTTGTGCAGCTCTAAGTATAACCCCAAGAAAACACACAATGTAAACATATAATTAAATCTCACACAATTCAAAAGACATTTTGTCCAATAAAACAAGATTATAGCATATTATCTATATTGCAGACAATGTAGTAACCACCTGTGCAAACTCTGTTGTCATAATTCCTCTTGTATATTTTCCATATTTTGGTCATTTCACTTTCTGTGAAACAACAAAACAACAGATTCAGAATCAGTATTCAGCTCAGTGTGTCATGGCTGCCTCCTGGTGCTGGGTACTGCTGGATTTCCTGTGCTGCCAGTCCATGTAGGCGCCTTTTAGTGGCAAATTTTACATTCACAACCTGTTTTTGTGCCACACACACACACACACACACACACACACGGTCCCCTGAATAAACCAAAGGTACTGAGTTAACTTTTCATAAGTTATAAGTGCTACATTAACCTCTGTGACAATCTGTAGGAAGTCTCTGCTGCAAACATTAAATGCCATTTTACTTTGGCACAAATGCATAGGGTGTAATTTAAAGAGAATACATTTGCAGATGAAGTCATTTTAATTTTATTGAAATTATACAAATTGGGATTTTTCAGGACAGTGTGACTGGAAAACAAAGTCATTCACTTTCAAATAATAGTATAAAATGAATTTTATGCTGACCTCTTGTTTTCTTACCTGTGAAGGTCAGGGGGGGTTACACTGATGTCACCTAACTTAAGTGAGGCCTGTACATGCATTTCCATTTTATTTTCAATTCACACAGGATTTAGTGCTTTCATTCTATATCTGGATGGGTTGTTTTTGTTTGTTTTTTTGGGTGTTTTTTGGAAGAGGTTTCTCAGGCAAACAAGAAGTTATGAACTGAGCATTTCCAGTTTGTATTTTCAGACCCTTCATACACTAAAAACCATTTGTCAATTCAAAGCTGAGTCTCTGATATTGGGCTGGGTCATAGTTAACCCTCTAACACTGAGCGTATCACCGGTGATACAGAGTCACTAGCATAAACCAACTTACTGTAATTATTTGGCCATTTGTGCCAGTGTCGTGATTCCAGCTGATTCTGAAAGCCGACAAGTGGAGCGTTTTATATATATTACATACATTACGGTAGTCTACGGAAGCTCGGCTTGTCGGCTTTCAGAATCAGCTGGAATCAAGTGGCCGAGGAATTACGGTGATTTGATTGACACGTCACTTTCTGTCAACAGCTAAATGTTCGGGGTAAAAGGGTTAATAGAAACAAATACATGTTAGAGAAAATAAAAAATAAAATTATGCATCTTGGTGGTCGTTATCATATTTATTGGGAGCTGGCCAAGACCGTAACACCGGGTGTAAACAGCTCCATAGTGTGCCTGCAAATTTTTAACAAAAAGAGCCTAGTTTACACACAAAGGGTGTCTGTCTACTCACATGCTAATAGTTGGCTTTTATTTTGAAATGATTAAAGGAGATGAACAGTAAATCTAATCTACTGAAATACTTACTTAGTTACTGGAGGAGATTACAAGATTTCTTCCCTTACATGACGTTAGTGAACACTTTTAATTTTGTTGCTACATATGTATAATGTTAGTGTTGTTATGTTGAAAACCAAGGTAAAAGAAGTTACTATATGTAGTTACTTGCTGGTGTATAGGGTAAAAAAGTTCTTAAAAGTGCATATTTGAGAAAATATGTGGTTATACAGAATTATGGAGAGGTGAGAAGATGCCATGTTTGTAGTCCACTGAAGTTATTAACACCTGAGGCTGCAAATTTCCACCTGGACTTTATTTTATTTAGATTTTCAAATTTAACATGAAAATCTAACATTCATGTGCAATTGCAGTGTTTTTGTTCACTTAAACTCTAAAATCTTGTGTTTTTCTGCTATTCTTTTTTCATCGTCACTGTTATTACACTCTTACAGCACGTAGTATATAGTAAATCAGCTGTTTTGTCGACTTCTGAGAGAGGCGCTGGTGGAATTACCGTAATGACACCATTTTCACTGTAAAGTGCAACATCTCAGCTCTCGGGAACTGTTGGATAATACGGTAATCCAAAGACACATGGGGTCAAAGGGTTACCGTATTTTCCGGACTATTGAGCACACCTGTCTATACGCCGCTATTGAATTTATTCGAACAGTTTCATGTGGTCCACTCTGACCGGGTCTGATGTGACGAGGCTAAATGTATTGGTGGCGCAGAGCTTGCTAGCTT
>OOFC01039090.1:6869-19844 GCA_900323345.1 Pseudochromis fuscus
GCCATCTTGACTCTGATGGCCTTTCATGTACTCATCTCTGGTCTGAGGTCACTTGTTATTACAGTGACGTCGCTGCCCGGTCATGAGGCCTGTTTGTGTGTGTGTGTGTGTGTGTGTGTGTGTGTGTAAAAGTCAGACAGTCTGTCTCCTGTGGTCACATGATCACTCTGTGGGTAAAGGTAACAGTGTTTTATTGACAGTATGAATCAGACACAGTGTTGTTTCTGTACTTTAATGTACTTTAACTTTTTTGCACATATACACATTTTAAATTTACCTAAATGCTGTTTTGAAAGTTTTTGTCCATTTTGGGTATAAATCATTTTCTTCACGCACTAATAACACAAAAACCTCACTGCTGACAAAACTTCCCTGAAAACATTCAGTGATTTAATCCAAGCACAGATAAATAAACAGTAATCAATACTTTACATTTGTCTATTTTTGAATATCTGCTAAATATTGGCCTCAAAACATAAATTTCCCTGTTTGATACCATTACCAGGATACAGTGAATTACTGCCTCACTATCAAGAATGTGGAAATTCAACATTTTTTCCAACAAGAATATAAAAAGTAAATACCTCCCAAAATATAACAAACAAAACAACAACACCAAACACGGGGCCGGTGTCCTGGTTTTGACATTTTTGACTTTTCTGGGTTGTTTTGGATGCTATGATGAAGGCTGGGTGTCAGATGACTGTGTCCTCCAGGATACAGGAGGCAGCTGCTGTCTGCGGTGAGTCTCTGATGTCCACTCAGAGGTCATTGAGAAGACAGAGAAAGCCTAAAACACTCAGATGCAGAAGAGACCTCTGAAATGAATTTGTTTGCTGCTATTTCTCAGCCGGTGCTCGTTAACTCCTTGCAGAGGGAAGTGACCATATTTGGATATGATAGGAGGCGGGTACCTTGAACCCGAGGTGACTGTCCAGTGTGTATGAGACTGGAGTTCATTGGTGAATGAGCCTCCAAACCACCTGTAAATCATTGGAGCTCAGAGCTGTCAATCAAATTAACCCCGCCCCCCTAACCTTCCTGTGTTTAAAGCCTAAAGCTGCATTCAAGCATTTTCTCCTCATGTGTACTCACGATGTGCATTGGTGAGTTTCACCACACGAGAGTTACAGCCAATAACAGTACTCTTCCTGGAAACCACGGCAACCACCACTTCCGCCGTCAACAATGAACGAGGTCACAAATCATGCTGCTTTAACAAAGTGTGTGTGCATTGGCTTTGGAAACCTGCATATTGATGAACCACTGAAAAAAACTCACTGGAGACCACAGCTGTCAATCAAACTAACCCCGAGTTGACTTTAACCAATGACATTGCATCTTTAAACTGTTGACTTGTTAGCCTGTTTGCTTGCTGTTCAGTGTGCTACCTGTTAGATTCCTAGCTTGTTAGCATGGCTGCATCCATCTTTTCTGATAAAAGTTTGATGTGTTTCCAGTTTTGTTTTACCATAAAAGGTTTTACTTCTTTTGAACTATGTTACTTTGCCCCACCCCGTCACACTGATTGGTTCATTTTGTTGCAGCTTTGTTAAGAACTGAGTCAGGAGAAACTGCCCGTCTGCGTCAACAGTTATTTCTTCTTCTGTTATCTCTTTATCTGCTCGCGTTCAGACAACAACAACAGCAACACCTTGCTGTCAGCCTTGCTGCCACATGCTCGTAGCTTTATTACATTCTTCCCGCTGCACGGTTGAAATACGACAACGTCTTCTCACATGTCCTCAGGAGTTGTCAGAGTCTGAGTGATTTACAGTCGAGCAACATGAAGCTGCCGCTTTTATTAGCAGAAAAAAAAAAAAATCAATCATTGAGTTTTATTTTGTTAAGTTGAAGGTGAGAGAAGAAGAAAACTCCTGCAGTCATGTGAAGGAGTTTAAAGGAGTTTATTCAGTAATTACCATGTGGAATCATAAAAAAGATTTATCTGTTCTTCTTTGTTTGTTTCCTCCACCTGTTCTTCTTCTTCTCTGTTTTCTTTTTGTCCTCATCCATCATCAGCTCCGACACACACACACAAAGGCCTTTGTGTTGTTTCATAACACAAGAATGTGTTCTACCAATCGGAGCAGTCAGTGAAACGTGCGTTAGCTAACTATGCTAACTATGATACCTATGGTAACTGTCTCCATGTGGTTGTATTTTCAGATGTATATTCTTTCCTTGCTAACAGTAGCATCTGGTGAGCTAGCATTGCAGATAGCATCCACATGGCATTAGTCAGCTAATGTTAGTGTCTTATGAAGGTACCTCTGCAGTAATGTGCACGTGGCATCAGACAGCTAACATTAGCATCATATAACGCTAGTTCTACATGGCACATGGCATCAGTCAGCTAATCTTAGCGTGTCAAAGTTAATGGATTTCTGTGGTGTTTTTTGTCTCTTTGTGGTTGTTTTGTCTAAAGGTGAGGACTTCATGCACCGTTACCACCCTGTCAGCAGGTCAGCAGATGTGATGAGTGGGCGGAGCCATCTCTTCCCGCTCATGTAAGCCCTGTTACTGTGAATGATGTCGAGATAGCGTCGGCAGCTGTAGGTGATTCAGTGGAACATTCCCAGCAGGAAGCTAATGTGTTTGTTTCCCAGGGATTTTTCCAGAAATCAGAGGACACAGTGAACCACAACTTTATTTACACCATAGGCTATTCCCACAATTTACTTGATTGATTGATTGAATTTATTAAGCAAATTTCAATGTACACACAAGGTACAACAATAAAAACTTACTTGGGTGACACAAGAAAATAAAACACTTAGCTTATTTCAATTGTGGCTCTTGATTGCTTTTAAAACATTACAATACAATACAATACAACACAAAAATGTAGAAAATAAATAAATATGTAAACACGTTTAAATGTACTCCACTACATCAACTCATTGTTTGTAAAATTATCATCAATTTGACCTTGGTTTTTGTGTGATGTAAATGAAATTCATCACACAACTGTGTTGTTTTGTTTCTTTTGTGTTGTATTGTGTCTCTTTGCGTTTTGTTGCATCTCTGTCTTGTTTTGCGTCTTTTGTATTGTCTGTATTTTTGTGGTCATTTTGTGTCTTTTCATGTTGCTTTGTGTTTGTGTCTTGTTTTGTGTTTTTGTAGCTGTTTTGTGTCTTTTTGTGATGTTTTCTGTCTTTGTGGTTGTTTTGTGTCTTTTTATGCTGTATTGTGTCTGAATTAAGTGTGAACTCTGACAGTGTTCCCGGATTTAAATCTCAAACTGGCCCTCACAAACAGACATACAATCACTTACATACACTCATGCAAGGCAGTTTTCTCAGCTGAAAAGAGAAAGTAGCTGAATCACACACACACTACCAGTTATTACCACACACACACACACACACACACACACACACAAATTCTCGTGAATTTGTGAGGCTGAGATGACTGTGTGTGTGTGTGTGTGTGTGTGTGTGTGTGTGTGTGTGTGGTAATCAGAAGCAGATGCTGGGCCCTGATTGGTTGGATGCCTGGCTCATGGGCACATCAGCAGCAGCAGCTAGCCTCCCCTCCTCCTGTCTGAGTGTAAATACAAACAAACAAACACCTGCAGTAATGAAACAGAGGGCAGAAATTAACCACTGGTTCACTGGTTGGCCACATTCTTTGTTTATTTCAGTTGAACCATTAATTTAACAGCAACAAAATGTTGATTAAAATGCTTAAAATTTAAGGTAAATTTAATGAGCGAGTGGGGCAGTGGTTAGCAATGTTGCCTCACAGCAAGGAGGTTCGAATCTCGATTTGGACCTTTCTGTGTGGAGGTTGCATGTTTTCCCTGTGTGTGTGTGAGTGTTCTCCAATGCTTGTTGCGTGAATTGATGAGTCTAAATCGACCATCAGTGTGAGTGTGAATGTTTGTTTGTCTTTGTGTTAACCCTATGACCTGTCCAGAGTGTACCCTGCCTCCCGCCCATTGATAGCTGGGATGGAGTGGATAGAGCAGTTATAGAAGATGACTGACTGATAACTAATTTAAATTTAATGAAGCACACAGTATATTAACTACAAACTTCAAACATATGATTTAATATAAATTGTGCCGTATTTTCTCCACACAACAGTACGCTAACAGCGTTAACAGTCAACTAACATCATTAACCCTTTAATTCTGAGCCTGTGTTCGGTGACAGGTCTGCCCATGTGTTTTTGGATTACCGTAAATATGTCACGGTTTGCGCAATTGGAAAAATGGCAATGGTTCCTGAGAGCTGAGATTATACACTTTACAGTGAATATGGTGTCATTACGGTTATTTCACTAGTGTCTCTCTAAGAAGCCAGCAAAGTAGATGATTTACGATGTCCTACGTGTTGTAAGAGTGTAATAACAGTGACGATGAAGCAATAATCGCAGAAAAACACAAAACCGGAATTTTAATTTACCGTTTTAGTGAACAAAAACACTGCAATTGCACATGAATGTTAGATTTTGTATGTTAAATTTGAAATTGAAATCAAAATAAGCAAAAAAGTCCAGGTAGAAATTTGGAGGCTCAGGTGTTAAAGGGTTGACAGTCAGCTAACATCACAAACAGTCAGCTAACACCGTGAACAGTAAGCTAATGCCATTCACAGTAAGCTAACAGCATTACCAGTAAGCTAACGTCATTAAGAGTCAGCTAATGTCATTAACAGCCAGCTAAAATTGCTAATGGTTAGCTAATGTCATCAAAAGTCAGCTAAAGAAGCCAATAATCAGCTAATGCCATCCACAATTAGCATCACTAACAACACTAACAGTCAACTAGCATCATCAATAGTCGTAAGCATCATTATCAGTCAGCTAATGGTTCTAACACCCAGCTAAATATCACTAAGAGTCAGCTAATGATAATAATGATGCCAATAGTCAGCTAGCATTGCTAACAGTCAGCTAGCATCACTAATAATGAGCTAGCATTAGTAACAGTCAGCTAACACTAACTGGGACCAGCCAATTTCATCACTTTTTTGTGTCCTCTGGAAACATTTCCTTCTGTTTGGATCGCGGATCTGTTGGACCTGATGACCCGTGTTCTCCCAGCGTGACATGAAGATGTTCCAACGAGGTTCTCAACACGTCAGGAATGTTTGGCAGACACACACTTACACACACCTCTGGTTTAGGTTGACAGTGTGTATGTGCGTGTGTGTGTCTGTGCATCCTGGTTCTGGTCATACAGGGATGGACGAGTGTGTTCTGATCTAACATGTCACCGCTTGGCTACTTCTTCTTCTTCTCCTCTGTTTGGCAGCCCTGCATTAACTTCCCTCACATTATTTACTTTAGTTCTGTGCAGCAAACAACAATCAGGCTGCGGGCGGCCGGCCAGCCGCCAGCTTTTCTTGGCTCCAACCTTCAAACCTTCACGTCCTGCGCTAACAGGAACATTACACACATATCTCGAAAACTAATCCTTTAAGGCCGCGTTTTCCCAGAAGCCTCCTGAAAATAATTCCTCCTCTGCTGCTCGGGAGGCGAGCGGTGCCCAAGAATGCTTCGGGGGAACCTGGGAAAGTTGCTTTCTGGATTTCAGCCGCTGTCATCATCTGAGCTGAGACTGCAGCGCTGCTCGGTGGAGACGAGGAGGAGAGAGTCTGAAAGTTTCACGGGTTGCACGATGTCAGAACTCTTCTTCTACTTCTTCTTTTTCTTTTTCTCAGACTGCAAAGTTTTCACCCCGAAGTCACGTCACTCACTTGGCTTTAAAACTCACCGGCACTTTTCTCTCACACTTTCCAAACGAGTTCAGGTACAGGTTGTAAAACTCTGGAAGAATCTGACTTTCTGCCAAAAACTCAGGATAAAAAAAGAAACTCTCATAAACACAGAGTGTATACTGTCTGTCATCACTGCGCTGAATGCCATAAAACACAGCTGCGTGTTGAAGTGCCCTCGAGCAAGACGTTCACAATTACAGAGTCAACAGCGACAGTGGTTACACTCACTAAACACAGTCAGTGCAGGTCACAGTGAACGTGCATCTCATTTTACTGACAGCAGCAGGAGGTTGGCAAAAATTAACACCAATATTCTCAAATTTAAAATTATGAAGTGCTACAGTGTGAACCAGCAGCTGCAGCAGACTGAGGACAGATATGTACATATTCAGATCCACAGCGGTTAGCCTGACATCACTAAATGCCAGCTAATGTTGCTAACAGCCAGCTAACATCACTGTCAGCTAACATCGCTAAAAGTCAGCTAATATCATTAAGAGTGAGCTAATATCACTGTCATCTAAAATTACTGACAGCTAATGTTGCCAACTGTTAGGTAAGAGCACTAACTGTCTGCTAACATAATTGAAAGCAAGCTAACATCACTAACAGCCAGCTAATGTTGCTAACAGTGAGTTAACATCACTGACAGTTGGCTAATTTATTCCAAGAACTTGTCTTTAATGCATTTTTTAACCTGCTAATGTTAAAAATAAAGACATTTTCTACCAGGACTATAGATTGTGTCAGTGTGATGTCTCACTGTGAAGACATTTGTCCTCATTAGAGATCCAATCTGGGATCAACAACACCAGTGTATCTCCTCTGTCCACATTTATTTCTGCTTCTTCTTCATGTTTCTCCTCTCTGAACACCATGATCCATGCCATTACCCTGGTGATTAATTATCAATAATCACTCTGGCCCAGGCCTATGCCTCATTAAGGCAAACACAGAGGCTCAGGAAGAGCTTCTGTCCTCAGGCCTGTGAACTCTGACCTTTTCATGGTCAAAACATTGCAACAGCATTTTCACACAGTGCAGAACATTCGCGCACTGAACATTACACATAGCTTTTTCAATTTTGTCACTTTTATGTTGCTGTTGTGTAGTTGAGTTTACCCTGTGAACAGTTGACTGCAGCTCCTTCTGTAACATCTTTGAATCTCGAATCCTCACTGAACACTCACTCTGATTCTTAGGAAACAGCTGATTAAACATTGATGAAAACACAAGGATTAATTATATATTACACACACACACACACAGAGTCCTGTGGGACTTCTTCATCATGTGTCCTCCCTCTGTAGGACGATAAGACTTTTTAGCTCTGCTATAAATCCTCACACCTCCTCCTCCTCTTCATTGTCGTCCTCCTCTCTGCTGGAGTTTGGCTTTCAAATACACACAAACAGACACACACACACACACACACACACACAAACAAGCAGAAAATCCCTTAATGGGGAGTTTTTCATTTCAACACAACCACAGAGGTCAGAGTCCAACAACCAAGAGACAAGGAGACAAGACAGAAGAGAATAAAGACGAAGAGATAGGACAGATGAGACGAAAAGACAGACAGAGATAATAAGAAGACAACAGAGGAGACTAGGAGACAGGACAGAGGAGATGAGAAGACAGGGCATAGGAGATAAAGAGACAGAACAGAGGATATGAGGAGGAGGAGGAGATAAGGAGTCAGGACAGAGGAGACAGGACAGGGGAGATTAGGAGACAGGAGGAGTCTGATTAATCTGTGCTCCCTCTGTCTGAACAGTCGGATGTTGCCGTGACGATCTGCTGAACATCAGTCATCCTCCAACCACGAGGCTCCTGGTGTTTCCTCTCTGCTGACTCTCCTTCCTTCTGACTGTGGCTAAATATAAACCTGCAGATGACGATGATGTCACCACGCCCTGCTGATGATGTCACCACGGCTGGAAATGCTGACCGACTGGTGACCACGCTGGACACCCTCCTGCCAGTGAACAGTCATACTTTCACAGAATTCATTACTGAAGGCATCCTAGGTGGAGTCACACGATGTCTCACCTGGAGACCTGCATGACATACTACATTAGCCACTTGTTAGCTTGCAAAATTGTTAGCACTGTGGGAGGTAACTCATTGAGCTAACCCATTAGCAGCCAAAGTAGCTAGCTAGCTAATGAGTGAATGACTGGTTTAATGAGACTCTCAGCTTTCCACTTTACAGCTCACAAACATTCACAGCTACGCTAACAGCAGCTAAACTTGCAGAACCTCCTTCTCTTTTTCCACATCTGTCTGTTTGGTAAGTTAGGTTAGTGTTTAACTCATGAGTCAGACCCTCCTCCTCACTCCTCCCCTTATATCCAAATATGGTCACTTCTGGCTGCAATAAACCAACATGGCCACGTTCAAATTGCTTCGAAATGTGAGTCCACATGGTGACCAGGTCCATCTCTTACTCACAGCCTCTGTTAGTTGTGATGTAGATATTTTACAGTGTAGATGTTGATGTGTATTTATTTGTTGTGATGTAAATTTGTTACAGTGTAGATACTGATGTGTGTGTTTGTTGTTATGTAGATGTCTTAGTTGCAGATGTTTTGCAGTGTAGATGTTGGCTGTGATGTAGATTTTTTACATTGTGGATGTTGACGTGTATTCATTTGTTGTGATGTAGATTTTTACAGTGTATATGTAGCTGTGTGTATTTGTTTGTGATGTAGATATTTAAGCTGCAGAGTTTTTGCAGTGTAGATTCTAGTAGCAGTGTAAAATGTGCTGAGCGTCCACCACAGTGTTTGTCTCGGCCTGTGGATGCTGCCTGGGGACGACCTGAGTATTGAGTGGACCATGTGGGAACTGCTGCTGGTCAGAATGCAGAGGTGTGAGTGATGTTCTGTCTCCTCCATTGTTTCCTCCTCAGTGTAAACACTGCTTCAACAGCAGTGGCATCCTCCATCCTCCACAGTCTCTGCTGGGACTCTATTCCAGCAGCTTGCCGCCTCATGTGCTTTGTTTGTTTGTTTGTGTGTTTGTTTGCCATCCTCATCTTACGAGTGTGTTAACAGTACGCTGGAAGTCTCTGGGGGTTTAAAACTCTTGGTGGATGTTTCTATTCTATTGCTCAGCATTTCAGTAGAAAAAAGCTGTGTTGTACTCACAGACTGTTTACAGATAGGGAAACGAAGTGTGATGCCACTGTTCTGAAGTCAGGAGATGGGCATTTGAATGCTGTCATGTTGGTTGTGTGGATATGATCGGAGTGAGGAGGTGGGTCTGAACCTGAGATGACTGTCCAATGCGAATAAGACATGACTTCAGCGTTGTGTTCAAACAGGATGTGACATTTTCTCCTTGCATGTCCTTGAAATGTATACCTGTGATCATGTACTGGCGGTTTCACCACGTAAGAGTAACAGCCAGTAGGAGTACTCCTCCTGGAAAGTGTGGCAACCACCACATTTTCCATCAATAATGAACAACATCACAACTATTGCTGCTTTAACAAAGCATTGTTCAGGAGGAGGAGATTTGGGAGGACACACCCCTTGGACTTCATCACCTGGACTCTGTTGTACTGTCATGTACACTGACAATTATTAGGTGCCAGCTGTCTAGCTAGCTACAGATCACCAACAACAGGCTGGTTGTGCTCTTGCTAGCTGTAGTATTAGCATTAGGTCACCAATAAAAACAAGGTCACCTGTTAACTGGGAGTCGCTGCTGGTGAAAGTTTAAGCCTATGGAAACCTGTACACTGATGAACCACTGACAAAAACTCACTGGAGACCAATGCTGTCAGTCGAATTAACCCCGCCCCTAACTCCTCCCCTTCTCTCAGCCTAATATCTACTTAATGATGAAATGACTTTCAGATGTCCCACCAGATCCCTGAGAAGAAGAGCTGACTTTAACCCTATGGAGTCCAGGGACGCGCCCGCGCGTGCAAATTAATTGGCAGATTTACAGTAATGTAGCAGCAAGATGGAATCGTAGAATCATCGCTTCAACTTGTGTCAAAAGTGCAGATCTCAAACTACTTACCAGTTTTGGAAGTGTGTTGATAGACCAAGTAAATCCAGAGTTATGATAAAAAATAAAAATCATATTTTTCATGAATCTGATGCACGTTTGTGAGCATTTGAAGCATGAAAAAAACCACACAGACGGTTCTATAGATTGCGCCAAGTCATGCTGTCAAAATGAAAGTGAAAGCGATTGTATTCAAGCACCCCATACTGTACTGTCAGTCAAAACAACCAGTTTTGAAACAGTGTTGAAAAAAAGGAGTCAGTGAAGAATTATGATAAACAATAAATGTCATGTTGTTTGTGAATCTTGTACTGTGTGAATATTAAAAAAAAAAAAAGCCAATATGAAAGTACAAAAAATGGCAGTTCCTCAAATATCCACTTGAGGATTCAAAAATGAGCCTGACCTCCATGTTTAAAGCATGTTTACAGCCAGGTACGGAAACCAAAGTAACTATTTGTCTGTTTAAAAGCCACATATCCTCCAAACATTTTAAAGCTAAACTGTCAT
Source organism: Pseudochromis fuscus (assembly GCA_900323345.1). Taxonomy (NCBI): domain Eukaryota; kingdom Metazoa; phylum Chordata; class Actinopteri; family Pseudochromidae; genus Pseudochromis; species Pseudochromis fuscus. The sequence goes on from OOFC01039090.1 coordinate 17,135, forward strand.
TTATTGTCAGTAACACATTCAGAGGTAATTTACCTAACCTGTCAGTCAGTACAGATAACTCTTCCAAACAGGATAAACATGAACGTCTAAATAAGATAAACATTGAATAAACATTTAATTTTTTCTGTATCTGCTGTCATATTTTTGAACAAGTAAGTTTTAGCATTGGCAATACCCAAGTTTTGTGCTACTTATTAACAGCTGTAGATGCACCTCTGGCACCAAATGCTAGTTAGCAGTAAAATACACAATGTTATTGTGGTAATATTTTATTCAGCCTTTGTTATTCCACAAAGTCCCACTGAGATTGAAAATGTGTTTTGCAGTCCAGCAGCTAAAATGATGGCAAAGGAAACACAAAGAACAAACAAAATGGTAAAATGTGGTATGTACCTTTTAATGATGCCAACACAGAAGTGCAAAAAACAATTATATTAAGGATTAAAATTATGCATAATTAAGAGGCATGGCCTCTTTGACTCTCAGGTGGGGAGGCCCCACCACCTCACTCTACCCCAACTCTACCCTATTCTTAGAGTAAGGTCATTTTTCGCTTCAAAACAAAAATAAGATGGCAACTGCCATACTCTAGACTTCAACCACACCACAAACCAACATGGTTTCACTGTCCATCTTGTAGATTCATTCTGCAGTTTCATCTTTAAGAAATTTTGATAAAGCTTTCAATCAGCTAAATTTGGCCAAAACCAATTAAGTTTTAAGAGTCTAAATAAAGATAAGATATTCCTTTATTAACACACTTTATTAACCACCTTGTGTTTCCACTTTGCATTTATTCATTTGTCCATGTTCTCTGACAGCTAAATGACCAATTAAAAGCAGTACCAGCAGCAATCACAAGGAGCAGTGTAGCCAGCAGAAATATTAAAAGTGGTAGAACATGTTGAGGAGGTTTTTGTGGTATAATAAGAAATTTTAAACATCTAAAAGATGTTTCTTCACTTCCCGATGTTTTCTTCAGATTTTAGTTCAGATATTTTGCTCTACTCTGTACTAAATAACAGAAGTAACGCCCTAAAACCTAAGGTTTTAGGGCGTTACTTCTTCTCCATGCATGCTAAGGGGCCCCTATATGTATATGCATGTATGTGTTTGAAGTTCACATACATACATTCACACTGTGAACTGTTTAGGAGGCCCTGGATGTACACCCCGTCTCAAATTATTTTGCAAATTGGATTTAAGTGTTATAGAGACTTATTTTTTTGTTTTTCAGTTAAACTTCTGGATGGTATTGTGTCTCAGCACTCTGTGGATCATTGATATTAATCTCAGACTCCTATGATAATTAATTTGCCAGATCTGCCCATTTTAAGGAAAACTACTTTAGAAGGCTGTATCATATCATGATGCAAGTCACAGGTTTCAAGAACACGGGAAAGAAAAAAGATCTTCCTGCTGCCAAAAAGCATCAAATTGTGCAATTCCTTGCACAAGGTATGAAAACATTTGATTTTTCACAAAAAAAAAAACGCAAGATCATCGTACTATGAAGAGATTTGTAGCTGATTCACAGCACAGACGGGTTTGTCCAGGTAAAGGTGTAATGAGGAAGGTTTCTGCAGGACAAATTAATCAGATTAAGACAGCAGCTGCTAAAAGGCCATTAGAAAACAGGAAACAGGTATTTGAAGCTTCTGGTGCCTCTGGAGTCTCACCAACCTCAAGGTGTAGGATCCTCCAGAGGTTCACAGTTGTGCATAAACTTACTATTTGCCACCCCTAACCAATGCTCACCGGCAGAAACAGCTAGAGGGGGGCCCAGACACACTTGAAGACTAATTTTCAAACAGTCCTGTTTACTGATGAGTGCTATGCAACCCTGGATGGTCCAGATGGATGGAGCAGTGGATGGTTGGCGGATGGCCACCATGTCCCAACAAGGCTGCGACGTCAACAAGAAGAGGGTGGAGTCAGGTTTTGGGCCAGAATGATGGGGGGAGGGCAGGAAGGGCTCTTGAGGGTCCCTGAAGGTGTGAAAGTGACCTCAGCAAAGTCCATAGACTTTCTGACTGACCACTTTCTTCCATGGTACAAAAAGAAGAACTGTGCTTTCTGCAGAAAAATTCTGTTCATATCATGCTGCACAGTACACCTCTCTGTCACTGGCTGCTATGGGCATAAAAAGAGAGAAACTCATGGTGTAGCCTCCATCCTGCCCTGACCTCAACCCTACTGAGAACCTCTGGAGCATCAAGCAGCAGATCTATGAGGGTGGGAGACAGTTCACATCAAAACAGCAGCTCTGAGGCTGGTGTGACATCCTGCAAAGAACTTTAAGCAGAAACTCTCCAAAAATTCACAAGTTCAGTAGATGCAAGAATTGTGAAGGTGATGTCAAAGAAGGGCTCCTATGTTGACATGTAACTCTGCCTGTTCAGACGTTTTTGATTAAAATAGGTTTTGATTTCTGTAAATATGGCTCCTAATGGTGCAACTTCAACAAATGACCATTTTCAGTTCTTTACAACCTATAATTTTTTTTTCAAACTGTGCCATGCATGATAATGTGACACGGTGCATTTTGAGTTTTTTATTTTTAAAAAAATTTTTTCATTGGGAATTTTTTTCAATAAAATTTGAATTATATTATAAGTTGATGAGTAGAAAAATATACTGACTATCATTTTCATTGACTATTTAGGAAAATCAGAGAAAAATATCACTTGCATAATAATTTGAGATAGGG
>OOFC01039097.1:0-12909 GCA_900323345.1 Pseudochromis fuscus
TAGAGAAATTAAATGATTTTTTATGCTTTGAGACGCACGTGCTAAGTAAGTAAGCACACACACACACACACACACACACACACACACACACACACACAAATCCTTTTCAGTATTCTCATCATGACTGCAATTAGGCGGTGCATCTTTCATGCTGCACTTCATGAGAGCTGTGTGTGTGTGCGTGCGTGTACAGTCAATTAAAAGCCCTGGCAGCCAGAGGAAGGCCAACGAGGACGAGTTGAGTGGAGTGGTGAAGTCCGTCTGTATCTGCACCTAAGCTTGTGTTTTGCTCAAGGGCATCTTGAATTTTTCCAGTGGATTTAGTGATTTAACAAACACTTTTTTCTATCGAACTGAGTCATGGCAGGAATTTGAAAGTGGCTAATGTTGGACAATGGTGCATATATTTATGATATGATTGTGAATTCCTTCCATCTCTACTGTATAAACCAGTGGTCCCCAACCACCGGGCTGTGGACCGATTTCCGGTTCATGAGGCATTGGGCTGGACAGAAAGAATAAATAATTTATATCATTTCCATTGTATTGTCTATTAGAGTCTGAAAGACATTTTATTTTGAAAAATGACCGGATTCTCTCCAACTTAATTTTCGCCTGTGCCTCTTGACACGTCAATACGCTTGTCTTGGTCACATGATACGACAAATCAGATACGTTACCCAAAAAAAAGGCTCACAAACTAGTGAAAATGAGTACAAAAAAGAAACGTCTATGGAGAGCTTCTTTGCAACGGGGAAGAGGCCAACCTAACCCTTTTACCCCGAACATTTAGCTGCTGACAGAAAGTGACGTGTGTCAATCAAATCATTGTAATTCCTCGGCTGTTTACGCTAACAACGTGATTCCAGCTGATACTGAAAGCCGACAAGCGGAGCTTCCATACACTACCGTAATGTAGGTAATGTGTATGGAACGCTGCACATCACGGCATTTCTCCATTCTCCTGCATTACTACCGTAATGTATATAATATATACAAAATGCTCCATTTGTTGACTTTCAGAATCAGCTGGAATCACGTCGCTAGCGCTAATGTTCGAGGAATTACAGTAAATTGGTTTATGCTAGTCACTCTGTATTGCCAGCGATACGCTTGGTGTTAGAAGTTTCATTTTTATGCCGATGGTGTTATTTTATTTTTAGTGTATTTATCTGTTACATCTTGAAAGAAAATAATTCTTACACTAAACTGGTCCATGGTGCAACAAAGGTTGGGGACCCCAGGTATAAACCCTGAAGACTCTCCTTGTTTTGACATCTCACTGTGGTTTTACTTGCTGTCCATGTGTTGTGGGAGGACCATCAATCAGGTCAGACTGTCTCTGCCAATATGTCTCTGTTTAAAGGACATCACTCAGTTTAACTGAGTCGAACTCTGACAGCTGGACATCCTCAGGACACACACACACACAGATCAGATCGCCATACACTAAGAGAAAATGTGCAGTAAGACAGCAAGTGCCTCATGTCATTCCTGCAGCTCTCTGTCTGTATTATTAAATCACACCCTTGACCCTGAGATAGCTGTAATTACAAGTGCAATGCTAAGAGCTATCATTTTGTATTTTAGACACACTAACAATAGTATAGTTGTTTTTAATCGGAAAAAAAAGAAGAAATCTTCAGGCCTGTGGCTTCAACTGAGGTCATGTTCTTGTTATAATATTTTTTTTTTTCTGAGGCGTTTTGGGCATTAGTCATTTTAAAATCCTGATGCATATTTACAGAGTGCACAACACAAGATCATTCAGTTACGTGTTTAAATGCAACTATCTCCAGATGATAAAGAGACTTCATATCAAATACAAGCAATATAAACAGCATGTATGCTCGACTATATTTACCAATGATGGTGCTTTTTGGTGATTTATTAGCAAAGCATAGATCAAGGTTCACAATGTTTTGGCAAGAAATACATTTTCAGATCTTTTTCTGTGACATAAGGTTGGTTGATTGATGGAAATCACAGCTGAGACTAACAAATTGAAGTATGAGGAAGTTGGTTATTAAACATTAAGAACATGATATAGTCCCCACAGAGCACAGATCTCAACATCATGGAGTTAGTCTGACACTATATAAAATTAAGACGCTGACGCTCATTATCTCTGAGACGTCCCTACTACAACTACTACTACTACTACTACTACTACTACTACTACCTCTACCTCTACTAATCCTATGGAAACGGTGGATTCTGTATTGTTTTGTAGTTCTGGATGTGCTATGTCCAGTCTGAGAAAACAGCTTTGATGATGCTATCAGGCTGTGTTGGCTTGAGTTTAGAGATGACTAACTTATAACAAAGCCTGTGCTGCAAGCTGGGAGGCTTGGAGGGAAAAAGCTTAAGGCTTTTATCAAGTGAGGCTGGAATAAGTAAGGTTACGGTACAAAAAAATATAGTTTTGCTACACACTTGTTTAAATTGTAATAACCCTTTATCTGGCAATTTACAATATTTAGTAACTTGCCTGGTGAAGTGGTAACAGTGGATGACACGAAGGCTATTCTGTTGCATGGTATGAAATGGGACTGTAAAACTGAAAGCAAAAACCAAAGTCAAGAAGATCAACCTTTTTTCTACACTGTTTCACATGCATGAAATACCTTTTTGAGTCTTGACCTATTAAAGCCAAGTAAGCAATGACTCTTTGTGTGTCTCCTTTTCAAATTAATTCATTTTGCTACTTTTTACAAACCTAAAGGAAAAGATGCTATAAGACTGGCAAAGACTGAGTCAGTCAGTCTTTTATCATAAATACAATTAATATCATTTCCTGTGGTGCCCTTGAGCTTCCCTAACTTCTTTAAAATCTCCGGTCCTGACCTCAGGTTGAAACACATCAAAAGCCTGAAAACTGGAGGTGAATCAAGCAAAAATAATAATAATAATTATAATAATCTTTCATTGCTTTCATCCATTCAAATCATTCAAAAGAAAGTGGAGGAAAGGTTTGTAGAAGGATCAAAGTTCCCTGCCTCCCTCACAGTCTCCTGACGCAGTAACATGACTTGCCAACAAGTGGCACTCTTGTCAAACCCTATACGAGCAAACATGCCTTCAAAGTCTGGATGCTGGAGTTGACTCACCCACTCACTCACAGATAAGACTTTTTGGGGGAAGCTTCACAAAAAGAGGATTGGGGGAGGGCAAAGACAGACACTACAGTTCCTCTCCTGTAGCACAAGTTATGATCCTTCACAATCAAAGGACTTTGATACATTCTTCCTTTCGTAACGATTTCCTCTGAGTAATAACTCAAGCTTTGGGAAAGCACAGTGCTGCTATTGTGCGCGGTAGATAAAAGCAGCCTCTAAACTTCCTGTGTCTGCTCTGGAGACTGCCGGGGTGTGACACATTAAGGGGGGGACTTATAGAAACAAAACTCAGCTCTTTTTAATCTGTAAAACGCTCGGGCTCAAACACCAGTGTGGCTTTGTGGCGGTCCGTGCAACAACTGATAATCTTTCGATCACAGTCAATCCGACGGAGGGAAGCGATCGCTGAAGTCCTTGTGTGTTGACACACATCAGACGCTATCAGCTCTATAATCTATTATAAAACAACACAGTGTACTTAGCGGCTTAAAATAGCTTATGGAGGAGTGCTGGCGTGCAGCCGCAGCATGAACAGCATGACGGTCTCCATGCTGGAGGAGAATGAGAATCATCTCTGTATCGCATGTGACATCTTTGATGCAGTTGAAGGGTTTTAATGCTGAAGAAAGCTCTTCAAGGTCTGGGGAATGGAAAAGGCTTGTATATGATGCACACACATGTAGCAGCATCTCCAACACACCTGGAGACACGACGGCTCCTATACCATCCCTGTGTGCACATATACAATATAGATAGATAGATAGATAGATATATAGATAGATAGATAGTCTTTTGTTACAGCAGCAGGTTATGACAACAAATAGGATGTGTAATATACTATACACTGCAGAGAATGTATACTACTGCAATCAAATACACTAAAAGAACTAGCAAAATAAAACTACCCAGTAATAACAGAATTTAAAGACGAAAAATTTGAATTAAAATGTATCAATCTTAAAGGACTACACGTTTCACCCCACCTCCTGTTGTTACTTTAGCAGAGTATTATTCAACCCATACTTTTGTACTGCTCCACATGCTTCTTCATCATGCTGTCTGTAACCAACTCACACGCATCACATGCACAGCTGCCAAAATCTTTGGTCTCCCTACACCTAACCTCACAGATCTCAACAACAGGTCTGTCACTCGCCTAGCAAACTTCATAACACAAGACACCACCCATCCACTGCATCAATTCATCATCCCACTACCTTCAGGGTGAAGGTACAGAACAATCAGGTTTAGGAGGGCCCGTCTCGGGAAAAGTCTGATCCCGGTGGCCATAGCTGCCCTGAACAGCAGGCCACGCTGATCTGCGTATCTGCATGTCTGCAACTGCCCTCTAGTTGCTATCGTCTGCTTATCGCTCATTTAGGTCTTGTGTCTGGGGTCACTGGTTGTCTGCTTGTATGTGATGTGTAATGGTGTCCTCTGTCTGTGGAATGTGATGCGCAATTATGTCTTTTGTTGCTGTGGGTGATGTGCAATGATGCCTTTTTTCTTTGTAATGTACAGTCAATGAAGACAAATCTTCCTACGGGGACCATCTAATGTAATCGAATCAAATCCATAGAATACATGTTACAGTATATATACAGAACCTGTAAACAATATATATATACATAAAAGAAAAAAGTGCAAAGCAACAAGTGTGTAAGTAGAACAGTCAGTGTGCACCTATAGTAGATGAATATTCAACTGTTGATGTCTCAACTTTACACATGAGGTTATTCTGGTTTATTACAACTTTGATTTCCTCTGTCAGGACCAACAGTAAACAGCACGAGGTGTGTGTTTGTACAAGTTAGTAGCTGAGATCTGAGAAGACGGAGACTGATGCGGTTAGACAGGTTTGATAAGCTCGATTCTTTACAAGAGAAAATAAACACGAACAATAAAATGATCACCTGAACAGATGAACCTCCTGCTCAAACTCCAAAGCTTAAACATTGGTCAGTGGTCAATGTAATGAGGTACATCATTTGGTATAAAATTCAAGGTACCTGTAATTTAGCTGAGCACATAGGTTGCATATAGAAATAGGCAGAGCTAATGGGACATCACCTGATTACCCGGAGGTTGATATTTTAACGCTGCCAAGTTTCTGTTTTGGAGACAGGGGTGATCATATTTGGACACGAACTGAAGTGTGAGGAGACGGGCCTGACCCTTGAACCTGAGGACACTGTCCAGTGTGTATGAGACATGAATTCACCTGTGAATGAGCCTCCAAACTACCTGTAAATCAGAACAAACTAACCACTCCCCTAAATCTTCTCCTTTTTGAAGCTCAATATCGACTTAATGATGAAATAATTTTCAGATGGACCAGATCACTGAGACGAAGAGTTGACTTGCCAATGACATCAGAAAGAGTTGTGGGAAAATGTATTGACAGTGAATTTCATAATAGAAAATGACCATTTTGAAAAGTCAATCAGACTTTTTGGAGCTAGCATCTAGTGGCCATTGTGGGTATTGCACAAATTTTCACTTCTGCATTGGCTTCTGTGTTTTATACAGTCTACGATCATTGCCAACATAGCTTATCAATCTGTGAATATTATTAAGGCTGTTGTTAGCAAAGTAGCTGCTTAAAGCCTGGGATCTGGTTGTGCTCTGGTCACCTCGCTGGTTTCTGGGAGACAACATTGGGGTACAGGCTTTGAACAATAGTAGATCATGAGAGAAGTCATTGATCTGGCTTTACCTGTATAGTTCTGCCATATATTCTTATTGCCTTTGATAGCAAAGGAGTTGCTAAACAGTTGGGGGTTCTGTTTTTTGCTTGGGTTGCTCTGACAGTAATAAGATAACACACTGGTAATGATGGACTAATGACCTCTCTTAATGATGTTCCTGTTTATAAGAGTGATGAGGGGCAGCACAGACCATGGTTAAGGTAATTACCTCACAAACAGCTTCTAAATATATATAATTGACTATTCTGGTTTGTTTCATGCTAGTTACTCATGGGCCATTAGCAGCTGTTCCAGTCTGGTATCAGTCCACGGCCCAGGTGTTACAAACCTTGTTTACAACCTTTCTGACTCCAACAGTTTCATGAGCTATGGGAACTTGGATTGTAGCGACGTCGCCATGTTCCCAAATCTCTACAATTAATTTGATGAGCACAATCTTATCATAACTAATAGAGGAGATGGACAAAAGCCCAAGTTGTAATAAATCAGAATTAGCCCTTTTCCACACACATAAACAGACACATGCACATGCGTAGCAGTAGCTGCTTACAGCCAGAGGCTCCCAGCACAATTTCTTTCCACTCAATTACATATGTAAATTGCTCGGGTTCTGGTTTCCACTGGGAGAGAGAGTGAGGGCCCCGTGTGACAACAGCTCATCGAGCCATGGCCTGTTGGGAATTAAGACCTGGGAGAGAAGAGGCGCATGGGAGCCCGGAGGATACCACCACACAGTGTGAGAAAGTTCCCGGGATGTTTTGTCCTCACTCTCCAGGGGCTAGGTAACTAACCTCAGGTCTTTCAGGTACCAACTAGTGAAGGATACATTTTTTAAAGCTATCAAGTATGGTTTAGAGACAGTACCACTGAGGAAAAGAGGCAGAGCTACAGGAAGCAGAGATGAAGATGTTGAGGCTTTCTTTGAACTGACCAGGGTTGGATCAGGAATGAATACATCAGAGGGACAGCACATGTTAGATGTTTTGGAGATAAAGCCACAGAGGTCAGACTGAGAGGGTTTAGACATGTACAGAGGAGGGACAGTGATACATCGGTAGAAGGATGCTGAGTTTTTAACTGCCAGACAGGAGGCCTAGAGCAAGACCAAAGACGTGGTTCATGGATGTAGTGAAAGAGGAGATGAAAGTAGTTGGTGTTAGAGAAGAGGATGCAGAGCATAGGGTTAAATGGAGGCAGATGATTGGCCGTGGCGACCCCAGAAGGGAAAAACCTAAACAAAAAGAAGAGTCAAGCACCTGACATCGAAAGTCTGGTCGACTTTTGAACTTTATTTGCAATATTAGTCTAGGGAAGAAGATTGCAACTTCAATACTTCCTTTACAAACAATGCCACCTATACATTGGACAAACAGTCCTGGAAATCCATCAATCTTTCGATCCCTGTATCATTTGCCACAAGATTTTTCCAGGCTCTTCTGTTAGTGCACCAAGGATTACTTAATTCCAACAAGGACAAGGGCCTTACTCAGTTAGTCAGTCCTCTTCTAACAAAATGCCACCAGCATGGGCATTTGATTGAATTTTTATTCAAATGTGTCATTAATTTTTACAGAATTTTTTAGAAAACCTGCAAAATGAAATGCAAATTTAATGCGTGTTTCTACCCACTACTGTTAAGGGAATATTATAAGTTTTTTCATGGAGATGAGCAGTAAGTGGCACAAATTCTCCAGTCAGGTGTCATCGTACTACTGCAGAAGTAGACTTCAAAAAAACATTCAAATCTTAAATGAAAGAAAAAAAAACATCATGAATGTATTAAAGTCCACCTGAAATGAAAAGTGTGTTTTTAATCCTTTTAGATCAGATTGCCGGTTGTAATTTTCAGGTTGCAATGTCAAAACATTACAAACACTTCCAACTTTTGCCATCTTCCCAAGTTCAACCAATCGTATCATTGTATCCATCTGTCAATCAATCTGCTGTTATCGGCACACTTCAGATTACCACCAGAAAACACCGTAGTGAGTAGTAGCAGTTCTAGTAGTACTCAGTAGTTTGTTGGAGCAGTATTGTTAGTTGCTATGTAGTAGTAATGTTATCTAGCAACACAGGAGTTACTAGTTTATCAAGTAAAATACTGTAGTGAGTAAGACGTCTAGTAACTAGCTGTTTGATGTTACTGTAGCTAGCTAGCTTAAGTGTTTTGTTGTGTTTTTGAATAGTATTTTTTATTATTTCCTGGGGTAGGAGCTTGGGTGATATTCAAGTGATTTTTCAGCCATTATTTACTGGTTGAACTTGTTTCTATTTCACTTTACACTTAGCTTTTATCCATCTACCCAGTTTCCAACCTCTACTGAGTGGATTTTTGTTTTGTTTTGCAGCATTACTCAACTGTTTTTGTTAGCATTTCAATATGCATATAAAAGTAGCTGGATGGAAACACAACTACCATTGTAATCACTGGCCAGAGTGTGAGATCCAGTTTTGTCTTGCTTGCCATGCTGCAAATGTTTGCATGAGGGCCAAACAGGGACATGATTTGAATAAATAAAAGAGGCAGACACTGATTGAATAACTTCAGTCATGTTGTCTTTGTAGGGGATGTAGCGGGCAAAGATACTGGAATTAAAATCTGACCTGTTATAGCAAGTTTGAAGCTCAGAGTTTGAAAATGAAGCTCACAGTAGAAATATTGCCTTAAAAACACTCTTTACTGACTTCTACTTTGAAACTCGGGAGCTTTGAAATGACCTACGAAATGACCTTGAGTTGTGACTGTTCTCCAAACTTTTGTTTCAGATGTCAAGAATGAACTTTCAAACTCTGCCTCTGGGTGGACTGAATATCCATCATCCATGATTTATAGACAGCGCTGGAGAAGCAGAAGGGATTTCTAAGCTGGTATTAGGTCTACAACTTTCTTAACATCTTTCTCCGTGGGAAGGTAATTCAACTTGTTTCCAACGTAGTCGCGCTTCAACCTTATCGATATCTTCAAATCAAGTCAGACTGGGACTCGTGTTCAGTGGATTAAGTTAATCCCTAAACAACAACTTGATTGTGTATGTTGTATTTCTTACCACGAGCTTCCACAACTGGCTCGGATCTGCGTGCGGCACCTCAGCGGCGACACCTCCCAGTCGCACCTCTGCGAAGGTGAGGTGGGAAGTGATGCGCATGTGGTCGGAACACGGGCGACACGTTGTCCCACGAGGTGTCAGCTACGGGGAGGTGAGAGGTCTAGGAGCGCTTTCTCGCCCACCTCGGCGACAGCGCAAATGCATTAGCCGGAGGCGTTCTCGTGCATTATACATATTAGCTTCTTCCCCTCCCCCGGCTGCTGCGTTTGTATTACAGTGGAGGTGACTGGCGAACATGTCTGGCTCCGACACTGTTTAAAAAAAAAAAAAAAAAATCCCACATCCTGGCTCGAGTTGAGAGGAAAACACTGATCCACACGCATACCGTAAAGGGGGTCAACTTTTACACATGACCCAAAGCGGAGAGCTAATTAAAAATTTAGTGTTTTTTTGCGAACACACACTCGTAGACACGCTCTCATTTTATAGTCAATTTGATTGTGTGTTATTGACTGTTTTACCCAATTTAAATTGAACTGAATGGACAGAGATATATACAGCGAGTGTGTGGTAGCTCGGAGACTGACAGTGAAGAGCAGTGTGGGTTTTTGTGTGTGTGTGTGGGGGGTAACTGCCTGTCCCAGATTCAGCCCTGTTATCTGCTCACCACTCCCTCCATCTGAAGCCTCCCAATGCGCAGAGATTGTGACTGACAAGGGCTTCGATACACTCTCCTCTCTCTTTGTGTTTGGATTTTTTCTCTTTAGCCTCTCTTCTCCAGCTTCAGGGACAGTCAAATTATTTTATTTAAAACCTATTAAAGACATTTAAAGACATATGAAGACATTTATAAAGAGTCCATGTTAATTAACTCAGTCCATATCCTGCATGGCGACTCTAAGCCTCCACCTAACCTCAGCTCATTCATCCTGTGGCTGTCCCAAAGTTGGAGGATCTCTGAAACCACCCAGGAAATATCCGAGGGCCTGGTTATTAATAGTTCCACTCCTTCACTTTGGAAAAAGCCACCATTCATAAAGGGTTTATAACATAACTAACGGCTTTTGAGATGCCAGGTTGTGGAAAAATCCCTGGTGTTTATCATCCTCCAGCAGACACTTGTTTTGACTTTTCCGTTAGAGGACTAATGTCGGGTTCGGGCTACATGGTGTTGGCACTAAACTACAGTGTGTTTCCATCTAGTAGTTTTCGTGCAGCTGAGTGGGAAAGTGGAAAATTCAAGTATCTTTAAATGTTGCATTAAAAAATACTTTTGGGAGATGCAGGCAACTTGGTGCATGCATGAAAGGTAAATGTGAGTAAGTGCAGTGGATTATGAAAACTGTGATGCTCATTATTAATTGTAAATTGTACTTCTGAAGGCTGGGCTAGACTGTTGGTCTTGTGTTCATCCTTTTGTTAAAATATAATTTAGTTAGAATTGTTACCTGTGTGGTTTTCTTTTGTTAAGACCTTTGGCATTGGCACCAGGATAGCTCAGCCTACTGAGTGGGTGATCCACAAATAAGGGCTATAGTCCTAATGCAGGAGCCATGGGTTCAAATCCAGCCGATGGTCATTTACTCCATGTTCTTCTGTTTCTCCTTCTATCTGTTTCCTGTCTCTTTCCACTGTCAAAATAACAAATACCAAAGGAAAAACAAAACTGCATTTGACCTGGTGATTTTATGTCACTTCCCCCTTTCCCTTAGTCGTGCCTGGTCGTAATCTTAACAAAAAATGAATAATGGTTCCTCAACGACACACAGTTGTAGTATTAGTTGCTTAAAACTCAGTTTCCATTGTCTAGCATCTCTCTGTCACCAAGCTTTCCTTTCATGTAATACCACTTGACAAGAGAATTAGCACCATCTACCGCTTATCTTAACCCATAAAAATCCAGACCCAATTATCCTTAAAGGAAAATTATGAGGCATATAAAACCACCCAAGTGGACTACAATGAAAACATTGTTGAAGGTCACAAATTCACCCACTGTCACATGACTGCACCAGGAAGATAAAGCTGTATATGGAAGTTGCCAAGTGTCACAAACCTTTTACTGAAACTGAATCACGGCTCGTCCTGGATGAAGCAGGGTGTTGGGACCAAACATGAGCAACAAGCACAGCTCTACTTTGTTTTATCCCACGTAGTGGTGAAGCAACACCAACATGATGTCATTTATCCCCCACGAGTTCATCCATCCTGCTATTCGTCAACATTTGATGTTGACCAATAGGAGCGTAGAGTACTCTTTCACACACAACATAACAAAACAAAAGAAAGATTGACCTATTTTTTGTACTAATGGCACGCTGTAAAAGTACTTTTTAACAAGTAACATCAAGTATTACCACAGAAATGTAGTTAGTATTAAATGTAAACTAGCTCAGTCTGAGCTGTTTGGTCTGTGACTGCAAATGATTCTTTTTTTCATTCTGGAAATAATCTGCTGCTTATGATTGTCTACATTAATCATCTGATTGTTTTGTTTGGTAAAATTCTGAAAATAGTAAGAAATTAATTCATATTTACTCAGATCTCAACCTCAAAATGATTACAATGCATTACAATCATCAAAATAATGAAAAGGAAAAGCAGCAAATCTTCACATTTGGATCCCTGAAGTGTTTTTACAAAAAACAAAACCAACAACTTAGCAAAATAATTGCTGACTAATTTTCTCTCTAATCACTGACTAATCGTTTCAGCTGTGCTAACAACAAAAATTCAAAGGTTTTGCATCAAAAATCTGAATTTATAGAGTAAGTGAAGCTGTAAGATCAATGTATTGAAGAAAAAGGTATAATACAGATGTGTGAGAGTGGAACATAAACACATACATTGGGTGATAATAACTTGTAATGCTGAGAGCTCATAAGAAAAAATTCTGGGATATTTGACCATTGTGGGTGTTTTTGTATGGCAGTCTTAATGCCACTACTGAGCTGCCATGATGATGAAACTCCACTAGTGTTGCTCTTCAGTACAGAAAAGGTAAAGCAGTAAGAAGCAGCCTTCATGAAATCGTCCACAATGGGGAAGTTCAGGACCAACTTTCAGAGATGGTTATCTTAGTTGTGTGAGCTCTTTATTGAACTGTTTATGTCATAATCTGTCTTCCAAACTGTATTTTAACCAAGGGATTCCTTTAAAATACAACAGTACAGTATTTGAGTAAATGTATTTAGTTACATTTCACCAATGACCTCAGCCAGTGGGGGGAACTCCGGGAGTATGGGGTGGATGGCTGTTTGTTAGTGGCCAGTCAGTCCCTGTACTGAAGGAGTGCGAGTGTGGTCCGCGTAGCCGGCAGCAAGGAGGACCTGTTCCCGGTAGGGGTTGGACTCCGCCAGGGCTGCCCTTTGTCACCGGTTCTGTTCATAACCTTTATAGACAGAGTTTCTAGGCGCAGCCGGGTGGTGGAGGGGGTCGGGTTCCGTAGGCGGGAGGATGTCGTCTCTGCTGTTTGCAGATGATGTGGTCCTCTTAGCGCCGTCAGAGAGCAACCTCCAGCTCTCGCTGGGGCGGTTTGCAGCCGAGTGTGAAGCGGCTGGGATGAAGATCAGCACCTCCAAGTCTGAGGCCATGGTTCTCAGCCGGAAAAGGATGGGTTGCCTGCTCCGGGTTGGGGGTGAGGTCCTACCTCAGGTGGAGGAGTTTAAGTATCTCGGGATCTTGTTCACGAGTGAGGGTAGAATGGAGTGGGAGATCGACAGGCGGATTGGGGCGGCGTCCGCAGTGATGCGGTCGCTAAACCGGTCCGTTGTGGTGAAAAGGGAGCTGAGCCGGAAGGCAAAACTCTCGAATTACCGGTCAGTCTACGTTCCGAGCCTCACCTATGGTCATGAGCTTTGGGTCATGACCGAAAGAACAAGATCGCGGATACAAACGGCCGAAATGAGATTCCTCTGCAGGGTGGTCGGGCTCAGCCTTAGAGATAGGGTGAGGAGCTCCATCATCCGGGAGGGACTCGGAGTAGAGCCGCTGCTCCTCCATGTCGAGAGGAGCCAGCTGAGGTGGTTTGGGCAT
>OOFC01039101.1:0-17805 GCA_900323345.1 Pseudochromis fuscus
TGGAAGATGAAGTCCGCATCCCCATAAAGCTGGTCCGCTGAAGCAAACATGAAGTGCTCTAAAATGTCCTGGTAGACAGCTGTGTTTATGCTGGACTTGATAAAGCACAGAGGACCAATACCAGCAGCTGACATGGATCCCAAGTCATCACAGACTGGGGAAACTTAACACTGGACTTCATGCATCTGTTTTATGCCTCTCCGGTCTTCTTCCAGACTCTGGGACCTTTGTTGCTAAATGAGATGCAAAACTTGTTCTCATCAGAAAAGAGGACTTTGTACCACTGGACAACAGTCCAGTCTTTCTTTTCTTGAGCCCAGCTAAGGCGCCTCTTGCGTTGCTTGTTCATGAGGAGTGGCTTGACAACAGGAATTTGACATTTGAAGCCCATGTCCAGCATCTGCCTGTGTGTCGTTTCTCTTGAACCAGCAACTCCAGCCTGAGTCCACTCCTCATGAAGTCCCCCCCACACTTTTGAATGGCCCTTTCCTGACCATCTTCTCCAGGCTGCGGTCATCCCTCCGGCTCGTACACTGTTTTCTTCCACACGTCCACCTTCCACTTAACTGTTCATTAATGTGCTTTGAGACAGCACTGAGAACACACAGCTTCTGTTGCTGTTACTTTTTGTGGCTCACCACCTTGTGCAGGGAGTCAGTGATGGTTTTCTGCACAACTGTGAATTCTTCTGAACCAAACAAGACAGACTTTTTAAAGGTTAGTGTGTGACACAGTGTGAGCCTACAACACTGAAGCTTTTCACAGTATTCTAATTTTTGGGGTTTTTGGGTTTGAGATTTTACTAACCTGTAAATCATAATCAGCAAAATTACAACACAGAAATGCTTGAGAAATCTCACTTTGCATGCGATGAGTCTATAAAATGTATTGGTTGCACCTTTTATGTTGAATTGCCTAAATAAAACAACTTTTACACGATATTCTAATTTTCTGAGTAGTACCTGTACATAAGGTACTTTATCAGTAGTCTGTTTGGTACCTGACTGAAATAATTCTAATCCAAAACGTATTTAGTATATGTTAACACAGTGTTCAGTTTTCAGTAGTCTGGAGAATGCAGTTTGTTGATGCTTCTGTCTTTTAAAGTGTCATCTTTTTTTATCCTACAGTTGAATCAGCACAGTTTCAACAAAAACTAAACTTTATAAAAAATCCTGAGGGTGGGATTAGGCAGCTTTTGTTTAAGATTCAAACAATTTTGGTAGGTATTGAATAAACTAGCAAGACAGTGTATTATGTATTTTTATAATTATTTTCTGTATTTCCAGACACCATAAGTCATGACTCCCATTACCATGTTTACCATCAATAGCCACACTCATCAAGGTAAGCTATGTTAGATGTCACAGATTGTTGATTATTACACCTCAAAACATTACACTCAGTACAGTAGTTATGCTGCTAAAACTAACGCAGTAAACTAATATACCAATAATACAGCAGTCCTACATCAAGCCCTTCATAATTTAAATTGCACATTAAAAAAATGTTGGTTTGTTTAACCCAGAACTGGCTAAATACGGGACTAACTACATGGTAGGTTAATTTAACCCAGTAATATAAGTTGTTTTTACTTAACATTTTGTGGTTTTTACTCAACTTGCCTTAATAATTGACTGTCTATGACCTCTAACATACCTGATAGTGATGAGAGTGGTTAATGGTGGTAAGGATGGTAATGGTAGCCATAATTTCTGGCTTTTGGTGATACAGAAAATGGTTATAAAAATACATAAAACACTGTCTTACTAGTTCATTCAATACCTACTGAAAACTGACTAATCCAAAAACAAATGCTGGTTTGTGGAAACTGTGTTGATTCAGCTATAGGATAAAAGATAAGATAACACTTAGAAATGATGTGCTGTGCAAGACTGCATGAACCACGGAGAACTAACTATTATTAAGTGCGTGAAGAATGTTGTTTGTGGTGTTGCTGATTTACAAGCTTCATGGAAGATGGATTTAATGTGGGACTGCAGTAAAAAAAATAGCTTTAGCGATATCACTAATTCACCATCAACTGAGTGTGTACTGATGATGTTTTGGGCTGCAATGATGGATTGTTAACACTGTGTAAAGTATTCTTATATTTGTGATGATGAAAAAAAATGTGGAAAAAGACACATAAATGACATAAAACATATTCACATTGTTTAGATATATAATGCACAAAAAAGCACATTTTAATTAGAATTTATCAATCTATAACTTCAAAATCAGTTTTTATTTGTGAGATACTTGGAGGCAGAGATGACAGCTGAGATGACCATCTGCCTGATGTAGATCAAAGAATACATCTGTTTCATAACCCGATGATTCCACTTACTCTGATCCAGGCTTTTTAATGACTTTCCTGCATTTTGCCTTCACTGGACAGTGACTTTGAGTGATAGGATGTGTAACACACATCCTGTGTGGGAATCAAACCATGGATGTTGAAATTAAATTGTAAATTTTCAACCAACCCCCTGAAATATCCTAAAATAACAGTAATTGAAACCACAAAATGTTTTAGAGGCACATATTGTATAATGGCACCTTAAAATTTGATAATCCTGGACTGCAATATTGCAGGCTGCTGGGCACTTCCTCAGAGTGAATTCATTTTGTGAGCATTTACAGCCCAGATATTTGTGTGTTGAAGTACTCTTCAGAATAAGTACTTATAGCCCGATTTGGTTATGTATCTTGTTATATAAGTTAGTGTTTTAAGTCTAGCCAAAGGTAGAGATTTACAGGGATAACTAGGACACATCATTTTGAAATATGAATAAAACATCCTACTGAAATATGGCAGTGATTTACGCTCACTGCTTTGGTGTGCTAAACTTTGTAATAGGTATCATGGGCAATTTTGGTAAGGACATTGTGCCCTCTTTGGTTGCCCGTGAAGGGTGTTGTTTCTTTTCCTGCGATAAAGTGTCTTTTAAATGTTTATCTCGAAATGCTTTTTTATAGGCTACTGCTGATGATATACAGTAAATTATAATCGTGATGGTAGTACTTTATGGCAAAGCATTATTGTAATACCTCGAATAAACCCTTGACATGTTTCATAATTGGGTTTATACCTTTACATGTATTGCAGATATATATGGTGATACTTGTGTTCTATTGGCCTCAGCATCATTTGTATGGTAAGCTATACTCAACAACAACATAACGTGCTCTAGCCAATGGGCAAGTAAACATCTTGATATACAATGTTGCCTTTATACAGGAAGGAGTCAGCTGATTGTTGGAGCTTTACTAGTGCTATGTTTGAATTAATCAGAGGATGTTTTTGTTGGTTTACACTGTGTGTTTTGGCTATTTCTGTAAAAGTCAGTTGATATCTTTTCTTTTGAGGTGTGTCTGTTTTTTCATTGTCTTTGGCTACAGTTTCCATTTAGATGCTTGTGGACGACGTGCAATTATAAATTCAGTTTTCTGGGTCTCGATATACTCATCAAATATTGTTCTCCTCATTAATGTTTTGTCTCTACTTCATGTATCTCCCATTACTTTTGCTCTCTTTACACCTTTGCCTGCTTGCTCCTGATTGTGTTATCAGATCTAAATCAGTGTGCTTACTTATTGTGATTTTCTTTATTTGTCCTTTCATTTTCTTTGATTCCAAAACTTGCTGGTACCCATAAAAATACTACTGTAAGACACATTGTGTAGTTTCCACCTGCTGTCAAAATGATTCCTTTGCTTCCTGAGGGACTGGCTTTCATTGTATTTCATACAAGAGATCAATCTTTTCAGTATTGATCGGGGATGTGAGTTTTTCAAACGAACCTATGAACGAACTAGTATCACACATATTTTTGATTCCGCGTTGCTGATAGGGCGATTGGTTGTGACGCAATTATAAGGCTGTATCACGATTGGTCAAATCCCTCTGACGTTTCGTGTCCCTGAGATGCCCATTGGCTGGTGGCAGCAGGTTAAACTGAGGATCGTATTTTTGTTCCTGTGTCAACGTAAAGAAGAAAAGAACCGTGGTCAGTGAGAGCTGGCTAAGTTTCCATCAAACATAGTTTTTTCTTTACAGATTGGACCGGACCAGACTCCCTCTCTCTGACTCCTGCCACACATCCTCCGCTCCACAGAACTCTTTGTTGAAGATGGTAAGTCCGAGCTTTCTGCTAACGGCTAACGGGAGTAGCTGCTAGCTTAACCGATGTTTAGCCGTCGAGTGTTTTTTTTATTTTTTTGGGTTGTGTCTATTTGCTGGGGTATGTATTTAGATTAACCTTCTTTATTTGTGTAATTTAATAACTGCTGTACCGTATAATCACTGTATCGCGCTGTATCGTAATGTTACCGAACATTAACTGGTAGAAGCTAGGCTGGCAGTGCTAATGGTAAAGTTAACGTTATCTATGGACTGAAGGGTCTTTAACGTCTGTACACGGATGTGATCTGAGTTAAGTGATTGTGTTAATGTCTAATAAGTTTGCGATCAGTCAGTCAAACTTACACGTGTTTGACGTCTGTGAGGGTTCGTAACGTGGTGTAATGACTACTGTCTGAAAGGCGAAACTTTGAAGCTGGAACCGGACAGATCGAGGTTGCTGTTTATTTGACAAAAAATGAAAACAATGACGATGAACACCAACATATTGAACAAGGTGTGTGTTTAATTATGAAAAGGTGCAGAGGTTTTCATTATTCATATCGCCATAAATTGATAATATGAAAATTACATCTTTGTTAATATCTTAAGAATTAAAGGCATGACTTCACAAAGCTGTTATATTAAAAGATGTGATGTGTTACTTTTAAAAAAAAAATAAAAAAAAAAATGTTGTCCTAACGATATGTAATAGAAAGATTTATGAGATGATATGCTCTTAAAAAATAAAGACAACAATGGTCAGTAATTGGCAATTATATATGTGCATGTAACTAGCTTCTTCGGTTAATTATTGTCATAATTAATACAGCAGTCAAACCACCCCTACTTAGATCTTCCCTGGCAGCAGATCAGTGTTTACATATCATAACAACAAGAACATGTGTTATGTCTTTCTCCAGAACTCCAATGTGGAGAATTTGCCCCCTCATGTTCTTCGCTTGGTCTACAAAGAGGTTTCGGCTTTAGCAGCAGATCCGCCTGAGGGAATCAAGATATATCCCAGTGAGGAGGACATAACTGAACTTCACACAGCCATCGAAGGACCAGGTAAAGATTGCAACATGGCACCATTCCCAGTTGATGTTAGCTATGGTAAAACTCTTAGTAAAATTAGTTTTGGGGAAAAAAAGTCTCTGTGTTGTCAGTTATTCATTTAAGTTATAAGACTCTCAAGCAGCGGTGCCTGTCTCACATCTGTATATGGATTAGTTCTGTCTGCACTTCTGAAATGCTGGTCTAAGTTGACAAGGGGAATAAACAGAACCTGGAATTTGACATTTCAGTTATTAGACATGCAAATTTTAAGGGAGAAATCACACTATACGATACATCTTGAAGATAAATCTACACATTCATAAAACACACACATAGATGGATAGATAGATAGATTGATAGATAAAAGTACAGTTTAGAATGTATTTAAGAGTAAAATTTTACTCAGTTATAAAATAGCCCATGAAATCATTGCATGTGTAATGCCGGTTTAACTATAATAGCTCTTGATAATATAATATTTGACAGTGAAGAGAGCCTCCACTTGATGACCAACCTTTTATTATCAGCCTGAGGTAATAACAGCTCCTGCCTGTTGACATCTCTCTTATGACGGCTAAGCTGAGATAATTGTCTCCTCCATGATGTTTACGCAGTTGGTGTTTGACTATTGAAGCTTAAATGTGAAAATCTGCCCCAGCTTCATGGAATCACTTTCTGTTTTGCATAATTTACTTTTTGCATCATTCACTCATACGATGAACATCTGCTTCAGTCATGCATTATATCACCAGTTTTACAACGTACAAGTAGTCTGGCTCCTAGAAAATGTATATTATTGCATAACAGCATTATTTATGGATATTGTTAGTGTTGCTAATGTCATGTGAGATGCATATCCCACTTGAACCGTACATCCAACAGTCTCCATGCTATCCTGTCACTTGCACTCATTGCTTCAGACCTTGTTACTTTTAAGTAGGCTTTGAAGTGCCAGGCACTTGTCCACATTTTTAACTCCTCCACAGAGAGCCTTATCTGCATTACTTTAATTTATCAGATACTAGTATTCATATTGGATATCACATCTGATAATGTATTCATTATGTTCAAGTGGCAATACCATGCATTTCGACACACATTCAAGTGTACGTGACAGTTCTCATCACACAAAGACAAGGAGTTTGAACTAATGCAGGAGATGATCTGGGACTGTATTTTCTTTGTTTCTGTCACTTAATTTAGTTGCAGCTCTCTGGCCATCTTTTTTTTCCCCATGGATCATGTTTGGCACTGTCAGGACACGCTGTTAATATGATGAATTCTTTATACTTTGACAGAGGGAACTCCATTTGCTGGTGGCATTTTCCGAATGCGTCTGGTCCTCGGGAAGGACTTCCCTGCTGTTCCACCCAAGGGGTATTTCCTGACCAAGATTTTTCACCCCAATGTGGGCCACAAGGGAGAGATCTGTGTCAACGTATTGAAGAGGGACTGGAAGGCAGAACTTGGCCTCAGACATGTCTTACTTGTAAGATGGAACATCAGTTGTTATTGTTGTTGTTGTTTGATCGACTTTGTTGCCTTCATTATTTTTACATTTCTCACTTTGCCTTTATTCCTTACAGACAATCAAGTGTCTTCTCATCCATCCGAACCCGGAGTCGGCTCTAAACGAAGAGGCCGGGCGCTTGCTATTAGAGGACTATGCTGAATATGAGTCCCGTGCCCGTCTGCTCACAGAGATCCATGCCATGGGTGGGCCCGGCGGCACCTCTGGGGCACCTCAGGACCCTAATGACGGCCCGCAGCCGAAGAAGCACGCAGGTGACCCTACGAAGAGAGCGGGACCCAGCGCAGCAGCTGTGCCTGCAGCTCTGGGTAATGGAGCTAATGGAGCCAGTACCACCACCAGCAATAGCAGCAGTAGCAGTAGTACTAATAATGTAGCAGGGAAAAAGAAAGCAGATAAAAAGCGCGCATTGAGGCGACTTTAATACCTCAGCGACATTTCTCAGTGGGTGTGTCTGTATGTGTGTGTGTGAGTGCGAGAGTGTAAATATAAATATTGAAGTGTGTTGATGAAGTTTTTGTTCCCTTTTTCTGACTCTTTCTACCCCAAATCCAGACTGTCCACTTTGTACTCATACCTTACCCTTTGTTTTGCCACCATTTTGGCTCGCTCTGTTGGCATTACAGCTTTGTTAATTATTTCCATACCTGAAGACATAATAATGATGATGATGAATTATTTGTTCCCCTTTGAACAGAAAGATTACACTTTGACTGCAAAAATCATGCCATCATTTGTATTTTTCCTTTGGCCTGTTCTGAACGACTGGCACATAATGGGTTTCACTGTGTAAAGCATAGCCTCTAATGTCTGTCCATTAATGAGACATAAGCCGTGTTGTCTCAGAGTTGATATCGGCTCTTTTTAAAGTGTTTCTTGGTCAAAGCCGCTGTGATGGTACTGTGTACTGCACAGTCCTGGCTCATTCCCGAGTCTGAACCAAGATGTTACTTTAATTGTTGATGTTACATTAAAAAGTCAGGTTTTCAAATTAAGCGCCAATGAAATAATGAAAGAATTCACAAAGAAAATTATGCAAGCGTCACCATCAGGAGAGAACTATTGGTACTGTTGTTCAAAGAATAACATGTTTTTTGTGTTTGTTCATATTGTAATCTGAATGAAGTAAAGGTATGGAAAGAGTTAGCAGTTAGCAGGGATAAGACACTTTATTTATATATATATAAATAAAAGTCTCTTATGTTTTTTTTTTCTTTATCCTAAAATTGTTTCACTGTCCAGTATTTTCAAAAGGTTTCTTTAAATTGACATGTCCATACTCGGCTGTCTTGTGGTTGTGTGTGAAGACGTAGATCAGTGGCTGTAAGGGAACAGGGTCGGTTGCCAGACAACTTTTTATTGAAAAAAAAAATCAATCTTCTGTTCTCTGTATTAAGCATACTGTGGTGTGACTCGCTTCAACTACCCCTGCTTCCCTAGCAGTATGTGCTCTCAAATACCCAGCTCTCCGACCAGCCGTGTGGGTACCAGAGAAGACATCAGTAGGAAAAACTTCCACATTTGATAGGATTGTCTCCCCACCCTTTTTGCACTGGCGGGGTTTCTTGGGCAGGTTTTTTCTCTGTTCTAAATGCATGCGGGGCCTACATTTCCCAAGGAAACACACTGAAGCGCTGTCTTAATTTGGATGGAAAAGGTGCCTCTGAAACTCCTGTTGTTGTGCAGACTGTTTTGGCTGGATATTTTGTGTCCATTTTAAATTATTTAAATTAATAAAACGTTGAAATACAAGAAGTGAAATGGAAAATCGAGTCCTGTTTGCTCTTTTATTTGATGTTGCCCACTTACCCAGTTGTTCATTATGTTGAAAATAATGCTGAGAATGTATACAGGCTGGAGCTCTCACTGTCCAGTGACGTGTAATAGTGCTTCATTTTGTTTATAGTGGTCTCCTGTTCTGCGGTGATGGAATAACCATTATGAGGAAACGAGTAATTGCATCCACCCCAGCAAACCAGTGAGTGAAAGTGCACCCGGTAGAGCGTCATTGGACCATCTAATGAAGGGCTCCACTGGCCTCTGCTGCAGACATGCAGCAGCCCACCCACCTGTGTAGAAATAGCTGCCTGTAATGCAGGTAATTATCAGGCCCTTCGCAGACACCTGGGGCTCCACATAACCCTTTCCAACTTCCCCAAGCCCCATTTTGGAAGTGCTTACCTCCTTCACCACCTGGCATCCACCTTTCTCTGCATATACTCCTCTGTTAATGCTAAAGCACACGCTCCTCGCTGTTAATTATAAAAGAAACGTTTGTTGGATGCTTTGAATCTTTGGTGTGATGTGCAGTCTGGTTCAGGTGTAACGAGGAATGCGGGCTTTTTTTCTGTCCCTGTGTATCATGGTGTTAATTATGATTCATCCTGTAGGCCTGATGTGTAATCAGTGATCCCAATTAGTAAAGCGCACTTCTTCCCCCCCCCCGAAAAACCTAAACCTGTTTTCATTCATGTGCTGTTTATCTGAGGACCATGAGGAGGCAGAGACGGCGGAATGAAGCCTTATCAGGAGCCAACTTCATCCCTTACACATCTCTCATCACCTCTCATCCACTCTTTCCTTTTTGTGGATGTCCAACTGCCCCCTGCTCGTCCCACACTTGAAGAAATCTCTGAATTGTCAGTGTAGGTCTGAGTCTAATTGACAGTTTCGTTCACGCTCCAGTGTTAAAGCTTTTGCGCCAATCCTCTCCCCTTCCCCGTTTTCATCGCTTTCATAATTGCCACCAACATAATGACACAGTTGCTGTGGCAACCGTGTCTCTCTGTGTCTCTTTTTTTCTCTCTCTCGCACACACACACAAAGAAAACACACGCACACACACACACACTTCGGATCTCGGAGGTCTTTCACTGAATTTGCCGGCTGCTTTAATTTTGCAAGTTCTCTCTTTATTTTAAGAGTTTTCTCAGCTCTGCTTTTTTACTTTTTTAAAGAAAAGTACCCACATCCCTGATATGTTTTTTTTCCTTCTTCTTATCACAGACAGTAAAATGTCAACCATTAAGGTCATTCAATTAAAGCGGGAAATTAAATAGAGGAGAGTAGAGATGAACGCCACCAGTTGAATGGGCCTATTGACCATCAGCAGCCAGCAGCGCGGAGTTGAGTCTCACCAGTCTGACCGACCAATCACAGCGCTCCCCCACCGGCGGACCTCCGTGAGGCCAGTCGCAGTTAGGCGGTGTAACCTATATCGCTTGGAGATTTTTAAAGCTACCAGCCTCAGTCAGTTGTAGACGGAGAAAGTTAATTTGGTGGATTTTTTTTTAGCATCTGAATAACTTGCGTGTTCTCCGGGAGAGAGTTACTCTGTAACTTGTGCTGTTGTACACGAAACGGAAATTTCCGACGTTGTGTATCGATGAATTGCTTTGTCACATGTATCAGAAAATCTAAGAGCATCTTGTTGTCCACCGACTCTCTCTCTCTTTCTCTCGCGCTCGCGTTTTATTTTTTATGTATGTCTTTCTACCGTGGTGATGGATTATCAATTGGGGACATAACAAGAGCGACCAAGACCTGCAGCACTTCTTAATTTGAAAAAAAAAAAAAAAAAAAAACAGGTGGCAGATCCAGCAACAGTTCACTCTGTCCTCATCATCTTCTGCTACAATAACAGGCTGCCATCTGAGAGCCGCTGAGATACAGTGCGCAGGCTCTCCCAGCGCTCCTCTCCAGCATCAGACCCCAGAGCAACGCACAGGTAAGACACGACATTATGCACCTTTCATTATTGCAATACCAATTACTTAAATTACGAGCAAAACTGGTTGATACTTTGACTTTGTGTCTCTGTGTGCATGAAAATTGAGTTTTGCATCTGTTTAGACGCATCAGCTGTTCTGGAGGATGTCAAACAAAACACTTAGATGAAAGCTGCGCCACAGAAACATCTACACACAGGTTCTTCCACCGGGCAGACATGTTTTTCATCACTTAAACTCTTTCATCGACAACTGGCAGCACATTACAACATTATGAACATATTGATATTTAGACCGCTGATAACACACACCGACACATCCAGCCGGACTACACACACACCGGCACGGATACACCCACGCACTCTTAGCCTAGTGATGGATGCAAGTCATGTCCATAACCCGCATGCTTGTTCATTGCAAGTTGCAACTTATTAACCTAATGAAGGCTGGACTGTAGTCTGAGGACTCTGTGTCCTGATCATTGGGCTGATGCATGTCATTGCGCAGCATATATTTACTGATAAGACCAAAGCTGTCCGCGGCTTTCACTCTAATTAAAAGCCTTTCGCATCAAGATGACTTGTATTCAGGCTTTTTCCTCCCCTGTCACTGATGCACACTACAGTGCGTTTTGCAACAGCGTGTCTAAAGAAAAAAAGAGGCCATTTTGTTTCATTTCCAACAAACACCTGTTGAAATTTTTGCATGCCCAAGCGTCTGCACAGCTTGCCATTGCTCCTGCAGTGAAAGTAAAGGGGGACTTTTTGTTCATTTTGCTTTGGTACAGCCACTTGAAAAATCCAGTAATGTGTTGAAACGGTGTGTCCTCCCTCCTGTGGGCATGCAACTCAGGGCTGCATCTTCACAGTTGTGAATGTGTGCCCTTCACCCTTTGGTTCCCATCCTCTCTCTCTCTCTCTCTCTCTCTCTCTCCCTCTCTGCTGCATTGCTTCAACACCACAGCGTAGAGATACCCAGAGGAAAACATCTCCAGCTTTTTGTAACCAACTGTGAGGCTTTTGGTTACAAAAGGTCTGGTCCTCCATCATTTGAATTTTCAATTTGGAGCCTGCATTGTCACCATTGTTATATGCACATTTGTTGGGGAGTGGTTTGAATATTTGGCCTGAAAAATCCTCCTGAAGTGAACAGAGTTGGAGCAGAGTGCAGACAATGTGGCGATGGAAGTTGAGCAGCGTCCGCCACATGACTGCGCGAGGCATCAGTGTCATCTTGTTGAGCAAGAGACGGACAGATGTGACTTTGAAATCTGGTTTGGCTAATGGGTGTAGATTGGATTCTGCCTCCCTTCTCTTTCACTGCCTCTTTCACTCACACACAGACAGAGCTGCAGTGCTATTCTGAGAGAGTTAGCTGCCTCAACCCACGCACAGAATCTGAGAAAGAGAGAAAGGCAGAGAACGAGGGAGAAAGAGGGGAAGGAGGGAGCAAGAGGAATAAAGGAGAGAGGCAGAGACCGAGTACAAGGAGGTTTACAGAATGCCGATTATAGTGTCTCACATGCACGCACTCACAAAAGCTTTTTGCACTTTTAAATTCTACCCTTTAACTGTTCCACTAGTGGCTGATTTACAGTGTTGATTAGCACTCTTCTCTTCTTGTGTGTGGCATGCACTGTATTTGCAGATCTGTTTGGTGGTGCTGTTTGTGTGATGTGCTATGTTGTATTGGTAAGTGCTGGGAGAAATGTACTTGATTCTGTGCCACCCACACACCGCCCTCCCACTCACGGTCGTCTCTGCATCTATACCTCTGGCTCTTCCCGCTCGCCACAATCTCTTTGCTCATTTAAATCCCTACCCTGCATTTATCCCTCTGCTCTTTTTCTCTCTCTTTTTTCTCTATCATTGGCTTTTCAGGAGAGCGTTCCTCCTGCAACCAAACAGGCACACTAACACACACTCGGCTTCCCACACACATGCAGTGCAATTAATAAAAAACCGCCGTGCTGTGTGCACATGTGCGCCCAAAATGAACACACGCTGAGGTCAAGAAGTGACTTTCTAATCTGATGTCTCTCGTTTTGTATTGCAGTGGACATTTGGCCAACACTTCCCAGATTCGATTATCGACATGTAAACCCGGAGACAGCTCTGGAAATCAAAGCAGAACACTTAGAGACGACAAGAAGAAACGTTTTTCCCGGAGATCTCCTTTGGAGCATTAGTCAGTGGGAGAACTGCCGCTTTGTATTTCTCATTTTTCCTCCGCTGAACTCTCCTCAGAAGGTTAGAGGAGCATGTAACTGAAACAAGTGGAGCCCTCGGTGATTTCAGCATTCTGTCTCCCCCATCTGTGCCTACATTCTCTGCTACAGATAGGGACGTTTTGATAATTACATATAATTATAATTTCTGTGGGAGACAGATCTGCCTCTGTCTATTATTGCCAACACCTCCAACACAATAACTTCACACATTTACATATTTCTCAACAAAAGTGATATTCTTTGAACCTCGGAGACAAATCAGGAATAATTTTACTTAGAGAGACATGTCACACGGAGAAGCAATGTACCATTCAGTTCATATCTAATTAGTGATACAGTTGAGTGACACGGGCAACATTTTGTGCCTGAAGGCTGAATGCTGAACACTTAAAATCATGACATTTGCCTCATTTTGCGATGTGCTTCACCGACTGGGAGCCAGTTCTTTGGTTTATGCTTACTCCTAATTTTCAGCTGTTACAGTCTTCTAGCACTTAAGCAGAGCCATTCTCATTATCACCCACAGCCCAATCACAGTAACAGTGCGTGCCAGGCGAGTACTGATGCACATTAATCCGACCGTAGAAAAGACTGAGGTACAGTACACAGTGTATCTATAGATGTGACGAGTGCCTCCAATAATACCTTACTCCATTGAACCTAGGCCACATTAATGGACATTATTCATCAGTGGTGCAGTCAGGTAATTCTTTTACATTGTTTACAAAGCCAAAAAGCACCAATTATATAAAACAAATATAGATTTAATCTTTTTTTTTCCCAGAAAAGAATTGCTCACAAGATAAATAAGTGCCAATTCTGAATGTACGTAGTGCCAGACTGAACCAGTCAACCAAGAGGGAACAAAAAAACAGATAAAAGTGTTTACATTTAACGAAACACTGGCCATAGACTATCGTTAAAGTGCCACACTCAGCACAGGAATGTACAGGAACGCCATATTTTATTGAAAATACTGGCTACTAATTTTAACTGGGCTTTGTTGTGACAGAAATCCTCCCAGTGGTACATAAGATATCTGTTCTTTTGTTCAGTGGGACATGTTTTAGGGACTAAAAGCATGAAGATTGTTTTTTTCAGTTTGTCCTTTTTACAAAGCTGCATTCTTTCTAGTCTTCTAGATTTGAGGGAGGTTTTTTGAGGGCAAGAGATGAAGTCATTACGCTTTCAGAGTTTCTTTCTATTAGGAAATTAAAACCATTTTAATACCATTTTCACTAATTATTCAAACCTACAAAAACATTTTGATAGTGTTTGTCCTCTTCATTTTTATTGTTCCTAACCTTTTCTATTATCACATTATTGACAAAAAACATACTCAAATTTCATCAGCCAGCATTACTGAATGAAACTACTGATACATCATCAATATCCAGTAGATTGTACATGCTACTTGAAATTTTCACATGCCGTTTTAGTGGGTTAAACTGCAAAAGCGGATACACCGTTGTAACTGCATTGACTCAACAACAGAAAATAGATGTCTTAGTCATGTAAAAATGACGCCCACCACCAATCTCCGAGTCCTCGCTGTCTCCCTGCTCTCCCTCCTTACTGCCCCACTTACCACTGTTGTGGAGACCTCTCCGTCCCCCCCTCCCCAGCACACAGACCTCTCAGGGAGACCGTTCACCGAGCAGCCAAAGACTGGCTCCAGCCCCTCTCTCCTGCTCCTCGCCATCCAGGCCAATCTCAGGCCAGCTGCTCTCCAAGGCAGGACCAAACCCCCCCCTGAGAAACTCCCAGAAACCTCTGATGAAGGAGTTCTGGAGATGCCCCCGCGACCCCTGCCCCAAGTGATGTTCCCCAAGAATGTAACTTCAGCTGAGGCCCTCGCACCCCCTTTAGGTGCAGCGAAGGTAGCGCCTATTCGACCACGCATGATGGAAATATGGATGGATGTATGTCGGGGTTACTACGATGTCATGGGACACTTTGACAGCGCTTTCAACTGCTCCAAGGACACCTTCGTCTACTGCTGTGGAACCTGCCACTACCGCTTCTGCTGTCCAGAGCGAAGCCGGCAACTGGAGCAGGACGCCTGTAAAAACTATGACTCTCCAGACTGGGCCAAGCCACAGGAAGATGCCATGATCATACCAGAGGAATTAAGTCCTGACATAGACTTTGATCCACTGAAACAGCAGAGCCACAACACCGGTTTTGTCATCGGTGGTGTGGTTATCTTCATGGTGGCTGTTGCTGTGGGCATCAAGGTGGTGTTCAACAAGGTCCAACAGGAGGCCCTCCAAAGGGATCTAAATATGCCCAGGTGAGGCTTTCTGATTTTTTATTTCATCACATCCCTGCTTCATTTATTACTTGATATCATGCATGAATACTGTAATGAAAATAGGTTTTTAGGACTCCATAAATGGCCCAGATTCATCATTCTGGGCTCAGAATTAAGCTATTAGTCATCAGCCGAAACATATTTGATCTCCATCAAGTGGCTGCTGCAGGATTCATGGTTGTTTTGATTTCCTCTTGGCTTTCTTATCTCATGTATGGCTCGTAATCTTGGCAATAAAGACATGCACTTTGGTTTTGTACAGGTTACACTTCTCTGGAAGTAGGAGATGATGGTTGTAGACTCATATTAAATGTTGTTGGTCCCTTAGAGAAGAAAACATCATGAATGACATATTAGATTTTCACTCTACACATATCCATATTCACGCAGTTGTTAGGTGATCACGTGCTGATGGGTGCATCATAATTATATCAAAATCCTTAGTGTTTATGTGAATGCTTTAGCTGGTAAGATTTTTTAAGCCTCCATCTTTACAAATTAATGATTGATGTATTGCTTTCATGTAGGAACCTCATATCACCTTATAACGACTAGTGATGGCCCTGAAACATCATAAAACATCAGCATCCGTATACAGTGAGAGTCTAAGTGGATCATTTTTGTCAGTTGAATATTTCTTTTTTGCTTGTGTGTATTACATCATCAGAGCCCTGGTTGACATGTTGCGACACCAGTCGAGCCCGGTCCAGCAGGACGAGAGAAACAACAGCGTGGCTCTGACTGTAGGGGACGGACAGGGCACACTGGGGAGACCTCCAAAAAATCTCTACGCCCCAGGACTGCCAAGCAAAGACAACAGATGTGAGAATCTGGGGCTTATTCAACAGTACTGAATAGTACAAACAGAGGCACAATTAAAGCTTTTGTAACAGCAGCCGCTGAATGCAGAGGCTCGTCATGCTCGTCACGTCTGTGTGCAGATGCAGGTTTTTTTCTGTGCCTCACGCCAAGATATCTTTGCAACAATTTAGGAGACAGAGTAAAATAAGATCTGTCGGTAGTGGTGTGCTAAAAAAAACAAAACTTAACCTCAGTAATTTGTCCTACTGGATGTAGTCTGCAAGAAAAAAAAAACTTTTGGCATCCTCATGTCTTGATATTAATTTTCCTCTCTAAGATTAAAGTAATGCACAATCAATGCTTCTGAAATGTGCATTGCTCATACGATCATGTTAAAATGAATTGATGCAGGTACATGTGTGTATGGTTTGTAGCTTTGATATTTTTATGGTTAAACAGCATTCAACTTGAAACCACCCGACATCCATTTTGTGAGCTGATTACCTTATGTTCTTTTGACTTACAGTGGGCAATTTGCAGCACAATTTTATCCACTCATCAGGCTCCAGCCCGAAACACACCGCAACTATCGGTAAGGCAGCTGGTGAGAGCCGGGCTCCAATGTAAATTATATGTAATCACTTTGCTGCTTCATTTACTTCATTCAGTTTGGTTTTGAGCTCAAAAGTAGACTCATTCATTTCAACAATAATAATGATTATCCTAGCTTTAGTTGCTTGTGTTAGTGTTGAAAGCAAGTTAAAAATCTGTCTCTTCCAGTGAATGTTCGCAGATTCACACACTGCTTCATGCAGAGCGCTATATCCAGAGGAGCAAATCTCATTTAACACACAGTCGTTTTGTCCCTGTGGTCTGTGTAGAACGCACCCCTCGAATGAACAATGCTCAGCTGGCAGCTGGAGGCACCCTGCTCTCCAGTAAGCACAACAACACCAAATCCCAGCCTTCCTTCCATCACTCCCTGCACAACCTGGCCCAGCTGCCGCCCTCCTATGAGAGCGCGACCAAGCCTGAGCTCAACAGATACTCCTCACTCAAACGCCTCGGTAAGTGCCACCATTTTCCAGAAATGAGACGCATTCTGTCTAACCCTCTCTCCCCTTACACTGTGGTTCCTGCAGCTGTTTCATAAGTACTGAAGCGTGGTGACACTCTTGACACTATGTCATGAAACACAGAATGCATCATTATGTGTTGATGCTGTTTACTGTGGTGATAAACAATTCAGAGAAATTTTGTTTGGCTTCCAGAGAAAGGTCTTGATGAGTACTCATCTGGTTACTGCACCACCAAGCGCCGGCCTCACACAGCCCAGCCGGCCCTCCAGTCCTCTCAGCACCACCTCCACTGGGGTGGAGACTACACCCTCAGTGGGAGAGGAACCCTCCCCAGGCACGCAGCTCGTCCCTGGATCCCACCGCCTCCTTCTGGCATGCCTGCCTCACCCACCCCCAATCCTTACCCTCTGGATCCCCCGGAGCCCCAGTTCAATCCCAACTACGACACACTGTCCAAGCCTCCGAGGAAAGTTAAGTCCACTGACCAGCTGCTCAACATGGGTGACGTCCCTGGCAACACTGGGACGCTGTCCCGGCTGTCCAAGAACCAGCAACACCAGTACTACAAAGCCATGGCTGCCTCCAATAAGAACTCCAACACCCAGACCCTCACCAGGAAGACCCAGGACCGCAGAGGAGAGGAGAGACGAGAGGAACGGCTGCTCATGTCTCCGGACCACTTGGAGGAGAGGATGGGAGTCGGTGGAATGGGCGTCGTAGATCCATACGCCCACACACCAGGAGGGATTGTTCCCACGTTGCCTCGCCAGCAGAAGGCCCAGTCCCAGCAGAACGTCTGTGCCACGCCCTCCCTCGACCGACACCACATGATCAAGATGAACTCTCACCCCACCTCTGGACGAGAGCAGGAGAGGAACTCGGCCATGACGGGTCACATGAGCAGCGGGGGCATGGGTTGGGCGGGAGAGGGGGGGCC
>OOFC01039104.1:0-11019 GCA_900323345.1 Pseudochromis fuscus
ACTGATTAGGTGCTTCCCTCAAATTGAAGGAGGTGCTGATTATCAAGATCACCTGCTGTAGGGAGCCGGCTGGAAAGAAAACCTGCAGGGTCTCGGCCCTCCATGGCATGAGTTTGACACCCCTGTTCTACGGTCTCAATGTAATTTTTATTGTAAAATTCCAAAATGGAAAATTCTCTTACAATTAGTGAAAGACTAATTTATGTATAGCAATAAAAGGACACCACTAAATCCTGCAGAACAATGATTACCTACAGTAGGGGTTTTCAATTCTGGTCCTCAGGGCTAGTGATGGGTCTGGCAGCACCGATGCGTCGGCGCATGTGTCGAGTTCACAGAGTGAAACCCCGTGTCAGTGTGTGTATCGCGTGACGAAACAGCTGCTGTTTAGCCTGTATCGCCAAACTGTGTTTATAAGGAAGCGCGTCGGTCAGCGGGATTCTTCCCAAACCTAAATATATATAAATAAAATCCTTGCATCAAAGACAAGTATATAAACATCCTCACACAGTCGTGCCATTATGCCAAAAGTAACGAATTGTCATGATGCAGGAATATCATTGCAATCAGGTAAATTTGCATAAATAAACAAACACAAGCACATGGACCTCTGTAGCAGTCTGATCCCTCTGGGTGTATAGATGACCCCATAATAGACATTTCAGTCATTGTTTGGTTTGGACACATCCATACATAATTCTACGCCATGGCTACGTCATTAAATCAGTATGTCAGCTGAGTCAGCTGGACTGCCGTAATGATTGTTAAGACCCAACAGGTGTCAGTATTGAGCAACACAGTACCACACGTATCGATACAGTTTGGGTAATGTGTCGCAACGCTTCATGAGGCCTCATCTACCCATCACTACTCAGGGCCCCTCTCCTGCAAGTTTTGATGTGTCCCTCTTCCAACACCTGATTCATAATCAGTGCTGTATCACCACTACTAGATTACATACATCCAGTACAGTTATAGGCTGTTTTTATTTCACAGTGATCATTCTGTGGAGAAATAATTTGTATTTGAATTTCTATCATCAAAAAATATTTTTTTCTTTGTTGAAATGGTTAAAAGAGGCAGAGAAAGATATATTCCCACAGCCTCCCTGTACTGATGCTAACTGATGTGACTGGACACAGTGTTGCTCACCTTCTTCACTGGGACAGAGAGACAGGGGACAGTTATGGGGAGACAGGGCTGCTGCTGACTCATCTGTTGTTAAGTCTAAAGGAGCAGGGACAACTGATTTAATATGAATATCTCGCTAAACATTCACCTGCACTGATTAAATGTTGGTTAAAAAGCAGTGAGATGTAGGCTAACACTAGCCTGTAGCTAGCTTATTTCACGATGAACATTAAGCTAACAGGTTAATTCCTACCACTCACAGACTGTAGGCAAAGCTACCCACTTTTGCTGGAGAAACACTGGGTCACATATTGACAGCTTTCCTTTGCCTCTCTTCTCTCTCCTTTCTCTCTTTCCTGTTTTGAAAACCGGATTTTATTTTAGTACTAACCCGCATTATAGCGCTCTGGCGCCACTACTGACTGCTGCAAAGCATCGTCACAGTCAGTGTGCTAAGGCAGGACCGAACCATTTCATGCAGATACAGGGGGGTGGTCGGTCAATATGGATATTTACTTTTTGGTCAGTGTGGGTATTTAACTTGTACTGCAAAAACAAAGAGACTGTTTCTGATAGCAAAATCACATTTTAATTTTTACCTATTTTTTGGGCTTGTCCTACCTTTCCCCCCTATATGGCACCCCTGATGGTCATAATTAAAATAGATAGAACAGAAAAAAGTCAGTTCAGCCCCAGATTTATTTCACCTTTAAATACTTTAAATTAGTACCAGGGTTCCAGATTACGTGCCAGTAATTAGAACCACCTGAGGGAGAGACAGGTGGAACCAGCCTTATTATAACCCAACATTTAGCTTTGCTGTTCTCTTTGATATTGAAGTGTATGCTATTGTCATGCCAAGATCTGAGAGCTTTGATGTATTAACTGTGAATCTGGCAAGGAATTTAAAGAGATCTCGAGATTATGTGAAATGAATCATTCTACTCCAGGAAAACTCATTTTCAAAGATCTGCATTTCAAAGGCCATGTGTCTACAATCAGAAACAAACTGCACACGTTTGCTGGACTGTGAGGCGTCCACAAACATTATCCTGAAGGCCTTAGAGTTCATTTGATTTTGAAACAGCAACAAAGGGGTAGAAAATAAATCTAATGCAGTAGTGCACAAAACTACAGTTCTTGATATCAACTTTGTCAAGTGTGACACTAGGAAAATTTAAAAGGTTAAAAAAAAAAACCTGGATTCATGTTGAAAACAGCAGCGCAGGACTGGCTAAAGAGCAGCAAGACTTACCAAGCATGATCAGGAGAGGCATCAATAATAAAGTTAAATCAGTTTCATTACATTTTTTTAAAATTTACACACATTCTCAATATAATTTCCCGAGGCTGTTACACTTCAACATGGTGTCTCCGTCTGGTAGTTTCCATATGATCCTTGTTTTCTGATTCCTAAAATAACACTTGGTCATATTTACAATAACGCTTACATTATTTCTGTCTCTCGCTGTCAGATTGACTGGTGATACATCTGTGTGTGGTTCTGGTGACCAGTGTAGAGGAATCTGTTGAACTTGCTTTACTGCATTGCCAGAAATATGAAGACAAACGAGAAGAAAACTGAGGGAACTGAGAGTGGAGATAATGATTAAAAGTCTTTGTACAGTTGGACAGAAGTTGCTATTCATATACCTTAATGAGATGGGCCTATTGTACGGAAGCCCTAAAAGAACATGGTTAGGTATTTTATTTTCTCCATTTTCCCGTGACAACTAGATAATTTCACTGGTTTTCTCGAGATCTCAAGAAAACCTTTTCTCATTATCTCGAGAAAACAAACTTCGTTTTTTTCCCCAGATTGTAGGATAAACTATAATAAAACGACCTTCGTTTTCTCGTGATAACGAGATAATTTTATGGTGATCTAGAAATCAAAACAAACTCTGATTCCTGTCTCTAGCTGGACCACGATGTTCCACCCTGCTGCACACAGACTGAGGTGAGTGAGCTTTACTTCTGTTTGTTTGTGCTTTTTCTCATCATGGTTAGGAGTTATGATCATGGATCATATCTTGAGATAACGAGATCATTTATCCTATAATCTTTTTTTTTGTTTGTTTTAAACTAACTTTATTGTCTTGTTATCTCGAGATAACAAGAAAAATAACTACAGATCTAGGGAAAACCACTAAAATTATCTTGTTATCACGGGAAAACGGAGAAAATAAAAATATAGTTAACCACGTCCTTTTAGGGCTTCCGTATTTTAGGGCTTACTACGGAAGAGTATTAGGGCCACGTAGAGAAAAAAAAATTATAGAAGGTAGTTTTTTTTTTTCATCATGCACTTCGAGAAAAAAGTCGAAATGTCGAGAATAAAGTCTAAATTCAATGTAATAATGTCTAATACTCTTCCGTAACTTCCGTACTGTTGCAAAGAGTTTAAGTTTTGTGTGTGTGTGTGTGTGTGTGTGTGTGTTGTTGTGTTACTGAGCACGGGTGACAACTTTGATCCACACTCCAACACAGTAGGTGGCGGTAATGCACGTGAACGCTGGTTACCACCAAAAAAGGAGAAGAAGAAGCTAGATATCACCAGGTATTCTGAATACCTGTGCTGGAGTCGTTTTGTTCTGATGAATTTTATTTAAACAAACTGTGAAATGTTGTCTCGGCGTCCAGTCTGCCAAAATCAAAGAAGGATTTTGTCTCGACACCTCGGCTGGGCACCGTGTCAGGACGTGATACCATGCATTTTGCGTTGTTTCTCGTGGGTAAGTGCAACATGTTAGACAGGCGGATTCCGATGTGACTTTCATGGCTAGGCTAACATGAGCTTAGTATTTTGTGTGTGTAGGAGACAACAGGTTGTAAACACTGTTTTTCTCAATAGCGGTGGTCGCCGGGTTCACAGCACCAGGGTTGTGTTGTCTACTAGAGGAGTATATGACAAATGATGGCCGGTGTTGTCCTATGTGCAGCAAAGGTAACGCATGAAACAAACTAATGTGAACGCAAATCTCAAATTTTACCCCACCGCACCTCGGTTTAAAGGATACATGACATATATTTGGCACTGTATTTCATTATTCATGAAAAAAATAAACTAGGTGGAAGACATAAGTGGCGTTGTGATTTTTTGTTTTTGTTTTTTTCAGCAAATAAAATGCTGTACAAACAGTGAAGTTTGCAAAATTTAGGTTTAAAAAACGCAAATCAAAATCAATAATTATTCAAATATATAATTTGTAGATTTCTCAATGCTTAAAAACAATAACCCACTATTATCTGAGCTGCAGTGGGAATGAAATAATCTTGTAATATGCTGCTGCGATTATCTTAATGTAGTTGTGTGATTTACACTTTTTAATAATGAGTATAAGTTAATTTCCATAGACTAGTCAGACTGGTCATACTGGTTCTCCAGGTTCCTGCTTTAGTGTCAGCACTGCAATCTCCTGGAATGATTTGCCAACACAATCTGAACTTGAGCTTCTTTATCACTTATTCTCATTTTAGAAATGTTATTCCTAACTGCCCGTTACCAGAATGTAACTGTTATATTTGATTATATTATGTTAAGTTTTTATATTTCATTGCTCTTATTGTTTTATTTATTTTACTCCTGTGGCAGCCTAAACTAATTTTTTAACTTGTGTTGTTTGTCAATCTTACATGTATTCTTGGAATCATTGTAAATGAGGGTCGCCCTCAATGATTTTTTCCGAGAACTTTAAATAAAGGTTGATGATGATGATGATGATGACAACTTTGCATTTGTACAACCTTTTGACCCATATGCATGTCATCATGTACAGTTGTGCTCATAAGTTTACATACCCCGTCAGAATTTGTGATTTTTTTTTGGGCCATTTTTCAGAGAATGTCAATGATGAGAGAAAAAAAACTTTTTTCAAACATGGTTAGTGGTTGGGTAAAGCCATTTATTGCCAAACAACTGCGTACTCTGTTTGAATCACAATGACAACAGAAACTACTCAAATGACCCTGATCAAAATGGCCAAAAAAATTGCAAATTCTGCCAGGGTATGTAAGCTTATGAGCACAACTGTATGTTGT
Organism: Pseudochromis fuscus; assembly: GCA_900323345.1. Classification (NCBI taxonomy): domain Eukaryota; kingdom Metazoa; phylum Chordata; class Actinopteri; family Pseudochromidae; genus Pseudochromis; species Pseudochromis fuscus. Next base: position 5,173 of record OOFC01039104.1, read on the forward strand.
GCTGTGTCGAACAGGTACAGTTGTTAGAAAAGACTGCAAGTCAAAGCGTCGTGTGACTCGGTGCGGCCCCTGTCCGATGGGCACTTTCATGAACCGAGACAATGGCCTCAGACATTGTTTCCCCTGCTGTTCCTGTGAGTCAGGTACAGTCAGATGCAGCAGCAATATTTGGACACATACTCACACCTGTATAAAATAAGATAAAATCAGATAAAATACAAAAAAAAATAAAATATAGAAATAGTAATGTATTAGTATTAAAGGTGCAGAATAATTATGTAATAAGATGTGGATGGGCTGCATTGACTAAATGCTACAGCAATAGACCACAGTAAAATGATAATGACTTGTGTATTTGTCTTTTCAGGTGCTGGTCTCTTTGCTGTGCAGGGATGTACAGCAGGATCCAACAGAGTCTGTGGTGTATTGAATGGGTATTTCTGCAAACGTTTGGCAGGTGACACAGGGTGTAGTTCGGCAAAAAAGCATTCGCAGTGTTCACCTGGTCAGAGGGTAAAAGTACTTGGTAATGGAAACATTTCTTCTAATTTCTCAGACTGATGAAGGATGATTTTAGTTTTTGGATTGTGGGTTCTTGTTCTTGTGTAATAATTTGTCTGTTTTTCAAAGGAACCCACAAAAGTGACACAGTGTGTGAAGACTGTCAGCCAGGCTACTTTTCACCAAGTGGTGTAACCTGCACAGCCTGGACAGTGTAAGTCCTTTAAAAACATGTGTCATCACCAGCGAATTATGTCTTCAACACATCAATTCAGTGCCAGACCAGCTTTTATCTGGCTTTCTAAAACCAAACCTGTAGATCTGAGGCTGTCCAAATATACAAGACTGTTTTTAAAAATGAAGCTGTGATATTTTGAGCTGGAAGTTTGTAATGTTACACGGAGAAATGAGAAAATAAAGCATAAATATTTTTGGTCATAATTAGGAAACATTCAGAGAAACATCCCTCACTGTGCAAAATGATTTTGTGTCTTCCTGACAATCCATGAAAAAGGGACTGAGGCCATTTTTTCTCTTCTTTTCCAACAGCTGCACTGAAACACAAGTAAAGGTCCTCCAAGGAAACTCGAGCAGTGACATTGTGTGTGAAGACACAATGAGAAGAGTGTGTAAAGAGATGACGACAAGAATCCATCACTTTTTGATTATACCTTTTTTTTTTATGCTTTGCACACTCATATTTGTTTTGTGTGTGGCAGGTTAGTGCTTACAAAAAATCCCACTGTGCAACTCCTACACTCTACTTACAGCCATTAACTTTGCTATTTTCTCCCTTTTGTTTGGATTTCAGGCAAGGTGGTAAGGAAACTGAAGGGGGTAAGGAAACTGTTTTTAGGAATTTCTGTCTACAAATGTAGCAATTTATAATATTATTAATATTAGTACATGTTAGACATTTCTAACATTTTTAAAGATAATAAAAGATTTTAATCATATGTATCGTGTGTATGTGTATATATGTGTGTATGTCTGTATATTCATCCATCTTCTTCCGCTTTATCCGAGGTCGGGTCGTGGGGGCAGCAACCTAAGCAGGAAACCCCAGACTTCCCTCTCCCCAGCCACATCATCCAGCTCATCCCGGGGGATCCCGAGGCGTTCTCAGGCCAGCCAAGAGACATAATTTCTCCAGCGTGTCCTGGGTCTTCCCTGGGGCCTCCTACTGGTGGGAAGTGCCCTGAGCACCTCACCTGGGAGGCGTCCAGGAGGGATCCTAATTAGATGCCCAAGCCACCTCATCTGGCTCTTCTCAACGTGGAGAAGCAGCGACTCTACTCCGAGCTCCTCCCAGATGACCGAGCTTCTTACCTTGTCTCTCAGGGACAGCCCAGCCATCCTACGGATTCGATCTTGTTCTTTCGGTCACTACCCAAAGCTCGTGACCATAGGTGAGGGTGGGAACGAAGATCGATTGGTAAATCAAGAGCTTTGCCTTTCAGCTCAGCTCCCTCTTCACCACAACGGATCTGTGCAGAGTCCAAATTACTGCAGACGCTGCACTGATCCACCTGTTGATCTCACGCTCCATCCGTCCCTCACTCGTGAACAAGACCCCGAGGTACTTGAACTGCTCCACTTGGGGCAGGATCTCCTCCCCGATCCGGAGAGGGCACTCCACCCTTTTCCGACTGAGAACCATGGCCACGGATTTGGAGGTGCTGATTCTCAACCCGGCCGCTTCACATGCGGCTGCGAACCGATCCAGCGAGGTCATGGCTCAATGAAGCCAACAGGACCACGTCATCCGCAAAAAGCAGCGACCCGATCCTGAGTTCACCAAACCGGACCCCCTCAACACCCTGGCTGCGCCTAGAAATTCCGTCCATAAAAGTTACAAACAGAATCAGTGACAGAGGGCAGCCCTGGCGGAGTCCAACCCTCACTGGAAATGATTTCGACTTACTGCCGGCAATGCGGACCAAGCTCTGGCACCGGTCGTACAGGGAACGGACAACCCGTATCAGGGCGCCCGGTACCCCATACTCCCGGAGAACACCCCACAGGACTCCCCGAGGGACACTGTCGAATGCCTTCTCCAAATCCACAAAACACATGTGGACTGGTTGGGCAAACTCCCATACACCCTCAAGGACCCTGCTAAGGGTGTAGAGCTGGTCCACAGTTCCACGCCCAGGACGACAACCACATTGAATCCAAGGGTCGACAACCTGACGGACCCTCCTCTCCAGTACCCCCGAATAGACCTTGCCAGTGAGGCTGAGGAGTGTGCTTTTTGACTACCTCGGCAACCTCGGCCCTCGAAATTTACAAATCAAACTCTTGTGACTTACTTCAACTTTAAATGAAGTCTGTACCTAAAACTTTGTTGGCCCATTCAATGCTCAAACAGGTGTGGGTTTCACTGCTTTCTCCATTACATTGCATCTCAGCAACAGCTGCACAGAGCAGCATCCTGCTCACTGTGTACAGACACAGGAAGGCAGGAGGACAGGCAGAAGTCACAGGTTACAGGCCCCACATGTCACGCTGTCTGTGCTTGGAAATACATGAGTGAATGTTGTTTTTTTAATTTTATATGTGTAACTCATAGATGAACTTGATTCAGTGCCTGATTTCCACTTTCAAGCAGTGACTGTAGTTACGTTCTGTCCTGCCTGCACAACAGAAAGAAGGCCCACCCTGCGCTTGGTCGGCGCCGTGGACTGAGTAGCAGCAGTCGGCCGCATCCAGAGCTAATTGCTAGGGACGAGGACAGCCGGAGAGCGAGGGCCTGTCCAACGCTGCTTGCAGTTAATTTTACTTGAATCTGTATTCATTAGTAGCGACGGAATTCAGTTGGTACCTAGTTCGTAAAATTACAGAGTTCGGTACCCATCCCTAATCGTACTGATACTAAATGTGCATTTTTTTCCCACATTTTTGACTTATGACTTTAATTGCTGAGAGTTTTTTTTTTTCTAAAAAAATTGTGTTGTCCTTTCAGATCCAGCTGCTCCAGACCCAGGGTTGGTTCCAGAAAGTGGTTAATTCTGAGTTAGCTAATCCTGAGATGAGGAAAAACTCATAGTTTTTGATTGCAGAAAGAAAGTTAACTTCAACCCTGAGTCAGTTATTGCTGTAACATACCCTGTGAACAAACCTGCTCTGACAGGTTTTTTTCAACAAACCGTGAGTTTCTCTGGGAGGCGTGTCCTCTTCCTTGAGTTTCCTCTTCCTGCTGAGTCTGAAGCAGCTGTCAGTCTGTGACCGTCAGTTCTATGTCACCCCAATTAATCTTGAAGCCAAACTAATGCACATAGTTTTGCATCAGGAGATGATTTTGAGACCCCAGTTAGATGTGTTTTCACTCTCTGCTGATTATGTTTTTGTTGCGTTTTTATCCAAAATTCTTGAAAAAATTGTCTATAGTCAGTTGATTGCCTGCCTGAATGAGCACACATTGCTTGAGATTTTCCAGTCTGGCTTTAAGGCACTGCATAGCACAGAATTTGCACTTTAAGGGCCCACTTCTTTTCTCCTTGTATTTACTGCCACTGGGATCTATACGTAGGAGACATGGTACCTCCTTTCACTCCTATCGGGACGATTGCCAGATCTACATACCCTTGGAAAAAGAAGAATGGGCTGTCTGTGAACTCTCTGCAAATGTGCCTGAGGAACTTAAAATCCTAGATGCTGAACTAGCTTTATTTTTATGACTCAAAGTCCGAAGTGATAGTGTATGGTCACAGCTCTAGGGGGGTCACCTCTGTTGATCTGCATGATTTGGAATTGGATCGGAGATCTGAGATTGAGAATCTAGGTTTTAAAATGAATCCAGATTTTTGTCAGTGGTCAGGTCCAGCTTCATTTGAGGCAGCCAGTCAAAATAAAGCACCTCCTGTCACGTGAGCACCTCCACACGGTAATCCATGCCTTCATAACCACCTGGCTGGATTACTGTAATGCACTTTATTTTGGGGTGAGTCAGTCCTGCATCTCCCGATTGCAGCTAGTGCAAAATGCGGCTGCACATCTTTTAACTGGCTCACGTATACTTGACCACATCACCCTGATTTTCTCTTCCCTTCACTGGTTACCTATTTATTTTAGGATCCATTTTAAGTTGCTTTTATTTGTTTTTAAATGGTTGAAGGGTGCTGCCCCGCTGTACCTCTCTGAGCTCCTCCAACCTTACTCTCCATCCCAGTCTCTCAGGTCAGCTGACCAGCTCCTCCTCACTGACCCAAAGACCAGCCGGAAGCTAAGGAGACCGGGCCTTTGCGGTGGCAGCTCCAAGGTTATGGAACGAGTACCCTTTATATATAAGAGGCCTCTTCTGTACCTGTTTTTAAATCACTTCTTAACTTCACTTCACTTTTACAGTTTGGCTTTTGGGGCACCCTAAGACATTGACATCCTTTTTTCTGAAACTGATTTTATTTATTTGGTGGTATTTTAAGTTTTTTTTTTTTTAATTATACATATTATATTTTTAACATGTAAAGCACTTTGTGTTACATTTTAATGTATGAAAAGCACTTTATAAATAAAGTTTGAGAAAGTTGCTGTTGCAATTATGTTACTTTCCCATTTTTCATCAGACTATCAATTATCTGAACTTCTATCTGGTAATTATCAGTCTCTCTCTTCTTTTTCCTTAAATTCTCTCCTATTGGACATAAGTGGTATTTACATTTCTCACTTCCATTTGTTTTCAACGGTTGCCATGGTGAATCATCGTATCAAAGCTCCATTCATGATTGCTTTCACTCGTTTAACTTAAGGTGAAAAATCTCAGAGCTGATTGAACAAACTCAGATAAGTGATGCTGGAACTGAAATTTCTAGGTTTCCCATCTGTGACACAGGACCCGCTGTGGGTTCTCCCCAACACAGACACACCGGGAGCCGCAGTTCATTTAACCGTTTTTTATTTTCTTGCTCGGAGCACACGCACCAACTGGGGTTTGTCCCGGCTTGGCTGGTGTTCGCAGTTTCACACCGCACAGTCCATACGCAGCCTCCAGTCTGGTGCAGTCCACGGGAGCAACCCCTCCTCTGGCTCCAGCCTGCTACTAAAAACCCCACAAGACAGATTGTTCCCCATTAGTGTCAGGTGTGTCAATCAACACACCTGGCCCTGCTCCCTGATCCATCTGCCCCACCTCTCCCTCTGCAACTGAGCCCACAACCACACGCCACCACCACAGTTGATTCTGCACTTTTCTTGTCAGTGAAACTTGAAATATGTCAACAATACGTATTATATGGCCAGCAGGTAGACACACACTCGACATAAATCAAGACTGACAAATACATTTAGAAAACTGTGAAAACCGTAAACCGGAGCACCCGGTGAAAATATCTTTTTTACTTTCTCTAC